>APFE030765434.1:7737-74604 GCA_000404065.3 Pinus taeda
AATGAGAACTCGGCTGTAACTTTTCAGAAAGATGTTATAAATAAAGTTTGGAGTTTACAGGAACTGAGTTTTATTGGTGCATGTTGTGATTGGAACCATTGAATGCTACAGGATTCTAGTGCTATGGCTTAATATAACAAGTGTTTCTCTATCTCTGTTAATGTTCTGTTATTTGTTTTAACTCATGACTCTCACAGGTTGTTCTAAATCTAGGAAAGAAAGAAAAAGAATAGCTTAGGATTTATCCATGGAGACACCCTGATCTCAATCTATCTTCACTATAAATGTTTTTCTATAACTTCAGTTGTTTAAATTGGAATTCTTAATTGCTCCAATAAGCCCTCAATATCTCACAATCACTATTTAGTAATTCATTTATGTTACTAAGTAGAAATTGTTGTTCAAATTGGTATCACATTGTCTGTAACTCCATTTCCCATTGTTTCACTCACTAAAACAAAAAATTATATTAACAATAGCCATCTAGCCTTGCAGCAAAACTTTCTCCATCACAGGCACCAGAACTATCTCACGTTTCTGACTCCATATGCCCAATGGATTAGCATCTTCTACACATTTCATGCCCTTCTTACAACAAAAGTTCACCAACCAAAGTCTCAAACAGGAAACTAAGAATTTTAACTAGCCTAAAATCTTCACAACGCATAACTGAAACTTAAAGAGAGAGCCCTCTCTGATTATAGATAGGCTAGGATCTATAATCCAAAGGTTGGTTAGTGGTTACCCCGGCCGTATTCCCTTTGGGAGTCATAGGGAACAACCTGGGTGTTAACAATAGGAATAGGGATAACTTAGGGAAAATTTTGCCAAATACCCCCACTACATCAAACAACCAACCTTCCCTCTTCCTCGGTAACTGTGAATTGGAGGAACCCTTAGGTGAGAAACCTGACATATTTGAAGAACTTATAGGGGCAGAAGAAGAAGAACCCATTCCTACTGAACCAATGGCTGGAAACAGAAATGAGAGAGGGAGTAGAGAGAGAGAGTTGAGGGTGCCTTCCCCATTAGGGAAACCAATGGGGACACTAAGATGAAAAATATAAGCCCCTCTACCCTACCTCATTTCCATGGCTTGACCACAAAAGACCTCAACAATTTCCTATTTGAGTTTATTGTTATATGATGAAACTATGACTATATAGATGATGAGCATAAGTTAAAACTATTTCCATCTACCCTCAAGGATGCATCATTGCGCTGGTTCATGGGTTTACCTGGGGATAGCATCACAACTTGGGCTCAAATGTAGCAAACCTTTAGCAACAAATATCGAGACTACTGTTGGTCAAAGGATACTAATGAGGAAATTTTCACGATGACCATAGGCAATGATGAATCCCTAGAGGATTACGAAGAAATATTCCATCTTAGTTACAAAAGGGCCAGGTGCACACTTGACCCTGAGTCACTAAAGTTGGTCCTGCTTAAGGGAGTAGGGAAAGATCTTTTGGATACCATACACTTGTTAGCAAGAGGAGATATCTACCAATTACCCTATGAGGATATCAAGACTATCTTTAGAAACCATTCTAGGGCAGCTAGGAAGAAGGGTAGGGGTAGTCAACCTATGGTCAATACACCCTCTTCCAACTCATCCATCAAGGGTGAAATTGGAAACATGCTGGAAGATTTCAAAAGTGAGATGCTACAAACCCTTGCCTTGCAAATGGACACTATGCACATTAAGAGAAAGCAGGAGGAAGCAGAGAGATCCTTGGCCATCTTTTGTCCTAAATGCACTAGGAGGCATCCTAGGAATGAATGTCCATTGAATTCTATTGAAATTTGCTCAGTATATGAAGAAAACCACTCCACAGACAAGTGCCCTTGTTTTCCTGGACTCAAAGCTATATATCAAGGAGATGAAGGTGTCACTGAACAACTCTTCTACATAAACCAAAGGAGACCTCATGGGCCTAGACCATATGAGCAGGGCATGCAAGGGTCATCCCATGCATATTACAACCCCAACCAAACCACAACCATACCTTCTTGGGACCCCTTGCTCATCCTTCCTGGTCTACACCCCCACCTTGGTCCTTTGCATCTCAGTAACACTCCCAGATAGCTAGCCATTCATTTCAAACTTATGCTCCGCCACAACCTTACTAAAATGCACTGCACCACAGGTGGAGGCCCCAATACAACAATGCTTCAGATTTATTGCCTCCACCACCTGCCCAACCACAACTACTACACTCTGGTCCACCTAAGCAACCCCAAATGCATGCCCAGCCAAATTCAAACCTGAACAATAGACAGGCTCAACAAATATACAGTGGAGAGACACCATATCCAGCTTATGCTGTTGAAATCCAGGAAATTAACCTGAGATCTGGGAGAGTTCTCCCGCATAACCAACCTCCACCTCGACCTAGTGAGGTTGAGGAAGAAAGAGAGGAAACCATTATTAAATTGAATCCACCCTTTCTTTAGAGATTAACCCAACCACTCCAGCGTACCCCAAAAGAGACTGAACTTCTGGGAGAATTGAAAAATCTATGTGTAAAGATTCCACTTCTCCAAGAAATAAAAGATGTCCCTATTTACAATAAGTTGATTAAGGAGATGTGCTTCAAGCATCTAGGGAGGTGAAGAAGGGATGCCCCTACCATTAATGTCATTGGATAGTTGTCCGACTTGATGTTGGGGTAGGTAATCTGTCCAAAATATTTGGACCCTGGAATCCCTGTAGTAAATGTGCACTTGAATGGTGGCATTGTCCCACACACTTTGATCGATCTTGGGGCTGCCATTAATGTGATGACCAAGGAAACCATGCTCAAGCTCAACCTCCAAGGTTCATTGAGGAAGATCGAAAAAGTTCTGCAACTTGCAGACCACTCCACAGTAACCCCTGAGGGGATTATGGAGGATGTGATGGTCTCCATTGACTCTTCGGAGTACCCTGTAGATATCCTAGTTCTCCAGCCTAAGACTAAGCTTATTGGTGAACTTCTCATTCTTGGGAGACCATTGTTGGCCACTGCCAATGTTTACATTAGCTGCAGAGCTGGGAATATGACCATTAAGAATGGGCATATGTCTAAAAAGTTAGTCCTATACCTTCTTGCTCAGCCATCTCTAGAGCATGATTTACCTTTATGGTTGGAGGAGGAGGAAGAAGGTGAAGCTTATTCTACCCAACTTTATACTTCATAAACAACCATGAGAGGAGGACAATAGGACGAGGACGATTTGATTGAACATCTACTCCAAAGTCCAACTCCCAGTACATTGCCCTTAGAAGATGTAGTAAAGGAAACACAGAACAATCATCCAATTGACCTATGCTTGGCCAATTCCAACCCCCTCTATGTCAAAACCATAGAATTCGGCCTTGAGAGAACCTTGAAAATCAATCCATCTCTTTATGCTCTCCAAGAAGATAAGTTATGCAACATGCTAAAGGAAAATCTAGAAGTCTTCGCTTGGAGCTACAAAGAAATGAAGGGAGTACACCCCTTAGTGTATACTCACCACATATACATCAAAGAGGGTTGCAAGTCAGTCCGGCAACCCCCAAGGAGGATGAATCCATCTCTTAAAGATATAGTCAAAGAAGAACTGCAAAAACTGCTAGATGCAGGATTCATTTACCCTATCTCTGACAGTGAGTGGGTCTATCCTTTGGTGTTAGTTCCAAAGAAAAATGGTAAGTATAGAATTTGTGTCGATTACAGGGAGTTGAAAAAAGCCACAAAGAAGGACCATTTCCCTCTACCCTTCATTGACCACGTGTTAGATGGCCTGGTAGGGAAATTTTTTTTCTCTTTCCTAGATGGATTCAGTGGGTACAACCAAATCCAGATCAGCCCGAAAACCAGGATAAAACCACCTTCACTTGTCCTTGGGGTACCTTTGCCTATAGGGATCTTCCTTTTGGCCTATGCAATGTTCCTGCCACTTTCCAGAGAGCATTCTTTAGAATTTTTTCCGAATTAGTCGATGATGCGATGGAAATTTATATGGATGATTTTACACCTTATGGATGTGATTTTCAAGAGGCTCTGTCCAACCTAGGAAAAGTACTGCACAAATGCATTGAAATGAACCTGTCTCTTAGTCCTAAAAAATGTTAATTCTTGATGACTGCAGGGACCATGCTAAGTCATTCAATATCTTAGCAAGGATTTTAGGTGGACCCAAACAAAATAGTTATCATCCAAAGGGTCCCACCTCCTCAAAAGAAAAGAGATGTCAGAATTTTCCTAGGGTTAGCTGGATACTACTAAAGGTTCATAAAAGACTTTGGCAAGTTGGCCTCTCCTTTATTTGGTTTGTTGGCAAAGGACTCTGAGTTTATATGGTCAGAAAGCTATCAAGAGGCCTTAGACACCCTAATGGACAAGTTAGCCACTACACCGATCCTCTGAGGCCCAAATTGAGCCATCCCCTTTCATATTCATGCCGATGCCTCACACAAAGCCATAGGAGCATTCCTAGGTCAGATAGATGAAAAATTTCCTTATGCTATCTACTTTATCAGTAAGAATATGTCAAAGGCCGAACTAAATTACACAGTGACAGAAAAGGAACTCCTAGCTGTTGTGCATTCATTGAAAAAATTCAAGCATTATATTACATGCTATCAAACATTTCTACACAATGACCATGCTACAATCAAATATTTAATGAATAAACTAGTTGTGAATGCTCAGATTATAACATGGTTACTTTTTTTATAGCAGTTTGATCTAACTATTGTTGATAAGTCTAGTAAGGAAAATGTTGTTGCAAACTTTTTTCCCGGATTAAATTTTCCTGCAGATGAAGAAGGAATGGTTGATGAGCAGTTACTAGACAAGCACTTATTTGCTATTTCAGTTCTCTCTCTCCATGGTTTGCTAATATAGAAAACTATTTGGTATCAACACAGTTCCCACCGAACTTGTCCTTTAAAGAAAAGAGAAAGATAGTAAGGAAGAGCACCCCCTTCACTTGGATTGAGGGCAATATCTTCAAACATGGCCCAGATCAAATCTTGAGAAGGTGTGTTAGGAAGGAGGAAGTCTTTGGCATCCTTTTGACCTATCATGATGAGACTTGTGGAGGTCACTTTGCAGCAAAGAGGATAGCATTCAAAGTGTTACAAGCAGGCTATTATTTGCCCACTCTTCATCAAGATGTGAAAATATATACTAGTCAGTGTGATCGGTGCCAAAGGATAGAAAGGCCTACTCCAAGAGATGAAATTCCTCTACGGCCTCAAGTGATTTTTGAGCCATTTGACAAGTGGGGCATGGACTTCATTAGGCCTATTGACCCTCTTTCCAAGAAAAAACAATACATCATTGTGTGCACCGACTATTTACTAAGTGGGCTGAAACCAAGGCAATTAAGGAAGCAAAAGAGGAGAAGGTGGTTGAGTTCCTAAGGGAGAATGTATTCTACAAATTTGGGTACCCTAGAGAGCTAGTCACAAACCAAGGCAACCAGTTTACCTCCAACATGATTGAAGAATTGATCTGTCATCACAAGATCAAGCATAGAACCTCCACTCCCTATCATCCACAAGATAATGGGTAAGTGGAGGTGACCAACAGATTACTGGAGGGCATATTGACCAAAGTGGTAAACAGTAGCGGGAAGGATTGGGCAGATAGACTAGTTGAGGCCACCTAGGCCTATAATACCACATGGAAGACCAGCACTAGATCCACACCCTATGAGATAGTTTATGGGAAAAAGGCCTTGATGTCCATTGAATTTGAGTATAATACATTAAGGATGGCATCCCAACTAGATCTAGATCTCATAAGTGCATAAAAAGAGAGATTGTTCCAGTTGAAATGTTTGGATGAGTTCAGAATGTAGGCCCTCCTACATATAGAGGTAATTCAATTGCAGAGGAATATTTGGCATGATAAGAATATCAAGGAAAAGAAATTTCAAGAAGGTGATTGGGCTTTGTTATATGATTCTACGTATAAATACTTCAAGGGAAAGTTAAGGACAAGATGGCTAGGACCTTATGTTGTAGAAAGATGCCATGATAATGGTTTAGTGCAGATCAGAACCATAGATGAAGAGGCCATTCCTTTACTTGTTAATGGATACCGATTGAAAATCTACAAGAGACCTTTGTCAAGACAAGAGTTCATTGATGATATCAATAAAACAGTGATGATAGTGGAGAAAGTTTTCACTCTTGCCTCATCAAATCACTGAGAGAAAAATAAAAATAAAAATAAATAAGGGCTTAGGTGAAAACCTCCATGAGGCGCCTAAGTACCACTATTGGGTTGAAAACCTCTTGGGGTGGCCCAATAGTGTCAATAAAAAAAGAAGAAAAAAAAATATGAGAATAAAAATATCCCTAGGTGAAAACCTCTCTTGAGGCGCCCAGGGCAAACAGTTATGATGAAAACCTCTCAAAGGAAGCCTAGTTGTTTTCAGGAAAAAAAAAAAAAAAAAAAAAAAAAAAAAGAGGAGAAAAATCATCAAATTTTCTATTTTTGTAGGTCAGAAAGAAGGACAATCAGGGAGAAAAGGAGGATCACCAAGAGACCTATTTCACTCACATTTTATTTTTCCACTCATTTTCATTCATCACTCTACCATTTCTCTCATTTTTTCACTCCTTTCCTTCAGTTTACAAGGGCACTGTGTTTTCTACAGGATCCCCTGAAAACCTATAGGATGATCTTGTAGAAATCACGGTGTCCCATAAATCCTATAGGAATCGACCCTAAAGAAAAAAATGACCTGCTATCTTAAGGAAAGAGCACCCCCTTCATCATCATTCCATCACCATACCTTACTCACCATCATTCCATCACCCCTGCATTCACCCTTAAAAACAAAATCAGTTTCAAAAAAAAATTGGCAGTCTTCAAAAAGAAGGGAAACAGGGAGGAATCAAGAGCATCACCTGAGTATTCCTCATTATCCACACTCCTAGTCTCTCTCTCCATCCATGTCACCATCCACACAACCCAGAAAAGTGTATGATTAAGAGTTCTGAGGGAGAAGTAGCTACAAGACATCCTGTAGGAATTTCTGTAGTAGCCTATCCCATAGTATACAAATCATAATAGAAGCAAGCCTCCATCATGATGATCCAAAGGTAGAAGGAGAACCAAAGCAGCACCACCACTACCATCTTCAACAACAAGTACTTGCACAAACAAAGGGATCATCAGAAAGCAACAAGAAGGGAAGAAGAATAGCATGCAGCCATGCACGCAGCAAGCACCTCTAGTCTTCAACAATTGCAACAAGGAATTGGCACCACAAGTAAGTATCCCACTCGCTCTCTCATATGAATTATGTAGTAAAAAAAGTGATAAAGTTACAATAAAGTTTATTTATAAGCAAAAAGGTGGCCAATTAACTTGGCCACCTTCACTTAGTCAACAAAGAAAAAACAAGATGTTCTCTCACACGTGGTAGCAGTCAACTCAAAAATAGAGAAGGAGAAGGAAAAGAGAGGTTAAAACTATGGATGCATAAGGTGGGAGCTTATTATTAGGAGTGGGGAGTGATGAGGTGGTAGTGGGGACCAACGGTCCAAAAATGGAAATGTACCTCTACTGCCAGCACACCACCTTACCCTGAATGACCATAAAAGGAAATAATCATCATCCCCATGCATTCATGCATTCACTTCCTAGAGGTTTTCTCTCACAAGTCTCTCTCATACCTAGGCAACCTACTGAAGGCAAAACTCCATCGTTTTACCACATAGGAATTCCTACAGGATTGTACAGGAATTCCTACAAGATCGTGCACATGAATTCCTATAGGATACATAGAGACAATCTGCAGGATAGGCCGAGAGGAGTTTCAGAAGGGAAATCTTGGGGGTTGACCACAACAAACATTACGAAGAGGTAGGCTCTGTAATTACATTCCTCTTTCCAAGAAAATTGATCAAAAAAATCCTCTAAGTTTGAGTGAATTTGGTAGTCGTGCAAGAGAATTATTCACACAGTCATCTCAGTTTTTTACTTCTGCATTGTATCAACCATCTCATCTCCTCAAAATCTCACCAACCAGGATGACAAGAGGGTTTAATAAGAGGCAATCCACAAACACTATGAGAATCCAACAACACCCTCAAGTACTAGAAATCTTCACCAGGCATAATTGGTTGGATTTTTTCGAAAAATTCAAGGGGTATGATGATGAGGTGGCCTGATATTTTACTCTCTCCCTCATTCCACTCACCAGAGTCCATGCCAGTATTGTGGTAAGAGGCCTCTCCATAGAACTCACCCCTGAACTCATCAATAGAGTTACCACACTTCCCCTAGGAATACCATGGAGGAAGGAAGAAAAAGGATATAGTCAAGTTACCAAAAGGAAATTCCTTTTAGAAGGTGAGGAACCCACTGAGGACAAAAATGGAGTAAGGAGAGCAAGTCTTCCATATCCCTAGAATGAGGTAAGCTACCAACTGATCAAATACATTTCATGTGAGGGTAGGTATAGTGTGGTCTATGGCTATCATTTTAGGCTTCTTGAAGAATTGAGATTTGGAGCAGAAACACCCCCTCACCAGAGGCTTAGCATACCATACTTCCTGCTAAAATCACTAATAGACTCAAGCATCAGAGTACAAGAGAGAAATTCCCAATAGTTATCTCACCATGGGTTAATTAGGATCCTTATAGAAGATGCCCTCCAAAACCTCAGAATTCCTATAACATGGTCAGTTTTTCAGAGACATGTAGGCAAAGGAAGACATCAAAGCCCTCAAATGTGATGTTAGTCCTACTGTCAGTGAAGAGGAAGAGGAAGAGACTGAAGCAGAGGAAGAAGAAGTAGAGAAGGAAGAAGAAGAAACAGAAGAAGACGAAGATGAGAAGGATGAAGAAGAAGATGAAACAGAAGAAAATGAGGAAGATGAAGAAGAAGAGGATAAAGAGAAGGAGGATGATGAAGAAAAGAGGAGGATGTTAAGGAGTAAATTGATAAATATGTTGAGGATCTACAAGAGGAAGAAGAAAGGAAGGACATACGTGAAGAAGGCAATGGGAAAGAGGGGATAGAAAACAAGGAGGAGTCACCTAGGGTGTCTCCAGAACCCATTGAGAGAGGGGCAACAACTGCCCTCACTTCTCTTATCACCCCCATCAAGCAAAAAGGAAAAAGACAAAGGCAGACCCCCTTATATTTCAGGACAAGGAAAAGCATAAGAATAAAACAAGGGAAACCCAAAACACCAACCAAAATTCCCATTGTGATTGAAGACTCCCCTAAACAAAAGGAGAAAATTCCCTCCCCTAAGCCTCCTATCACCTATGTGAGAAGGCCTATGACTAGATAAACCTCCTCCAAGGGAAAATCAATCCTACAAGATATATAGCAGACTCTACAGGAAGCAAAAGCAGTCCTACGGGATACTCTGTTGAACCTACAGGAGGCACAAAACTTGGAAAGGGAGGTAGGAAAGCAACAAGAAACTAAAGAATGGGACCCAGAGTCAAAATAACCTAGCCCCCAACCTAACCTTGACTCCTGCTACAAGTTTATTCAAGGAGGCAGGGTCATACCTCAAAAAATTTCTATTCCACTATTCTTCGACCTTGAGAAGGAGGAGAATATCAAGGAGATGGGTAGAGAGCTAAGTAGCTTGAGAGACAAAGAGGCCATAATGAAAAATCAACTAGAGACAGAAAATGCATGGTTGAGAGGACAGCTGTAGGAAAGAGAGAATCAATTGGCATGTATGGCTAGTCTCTCTTTAGAAGCAATCTAGTGTAGGATGCTAGCTAAATATTATGCCCTATACCTCAAGGAAAAATGGTTGCAGTTCCAATCAAGACCCTAGCACAAAGAGGCACCATACCCTTTCAGGACTACAGACAATTCATTTATCTTTGTGATCATAGCACACTAGAAGATAGGGCCAAGATGGCTGAGTTTTATTTGTACAACATGGCCTTAACAAACATGAATGTATGGGACCCTAATTCCTAGCTAGGAGATTTACAGTTGATGGCTTTGGCATCATGGATGAACCATGAGGAGTCAAGGGCTGCAGAGATGAAGAAGATATTGGCAAGAGAGAAAACTGAACCTCTCATGATCAAAGTTGAACAGTCATATCCCATGGCCCTCATCAGTACCCAAAATTTGATTGAAAATGATCCTCAACTTGCACCTAGATATCTTGCTGCCCAAGAGAAAGAAATTTCACATTTTTAGGACATGTTTAGGCTATTAGGGGATGATAGCATACATGCTTGCCTGAGGAGATGGAACACATTTCCATATAGCTTAAAGATAAGAGAGTACCACTCTCCTCAAATATTGAGAGACGCACTAAACAGGACACCCATGTACAAGAAATCTATGCAAAGGCTGAAAGTCAATTGGATTGGCCTGAAACTCAGTCCACCACTACTCTTAGGAATGCTAGAAGGAAGGAAGAAGAAGAAAGGAGGCAGTGGGAGGAGGATAAAGGAAAGTAGGCTTCTATGGACAAGAAGAGGAAACCATAGCAGAGGCATGGGATGTCAGGGAGGCAACTAGAGCTATGAAGGATATGGATATTGTTTGAGTTGCTCAGAGGATGAGCAACACTTTTAGTAGGGAGTGATGATGAGCCTCATCATGGGGTAATTATATGGGTGTTAATTCACCTCCTATCTTAGTCAAACTAACTTTTCTCACAACCTATTACATATTTTTTATTATATTTTGTTTGTGAGATGAGTTAGAGTTGGATATTATGCCTAGTGGACTAATATGCATTGAATGCGAACTTGAAGGAGAAAATCAAGGAATTTTTTCAAATACTAAGGTTAAAACCTGAATGGGACAAGGGAGAGGGATTGTAGGAGGTAAATCCTCCTCATTTACTTATCCCCCATTCGAATATTCCTCCATCCATCACACCAGCTCGGAGTGCAAGTAGCCAAACCATGAGGATTACAAGGCAGCTGAGCAAGTGAGAGACAAAGAGCTAGTTTATCTAGAGTTCGGAAGTCGAGCCTCCCTGATTTTAAGGAATTCGTTGGGGACCTCAGTTGTATAAGTAGAGAGGCCTAAAGCCTCAATGGGATTTAGATTTTTGTTTTAAAACTCTAAGCTATTTTCGAGCTCCAGACTTGTGAAAGTTTAATTAATGTAATTTGTTGTTTTGGTAATAAGAATGAGCTTTGTTTTGAGCCAGCACTGAGTTAACTCAAAGGGATCAAGTTCTTGGGTTGGGACCCAACCCTAGCATCCAAGGCTCATCTTTCTTGTATATGTATGTTTAGTGTAGTTTCATAGCTTCATTGTTGATTTTCTTTTAGATGCATTTCCATTACAAGTAATGTAGATTGGATTGGTTGTTTATTAGTTTGCTTCCATTTGTGCCTTAATTTAGTAGCAGGTTAGTAGGGATAAAAGGAGCACCTTAAGGTTTTCAACATGTGTCTCAGCCTCTCTTCCTCCCTTTGGGATCATGGCTTGAGGAAGGGACCCTTAAGCAACCCCAAAAACACAAATTTCTATTTATTTTATGAGATTTGGAGTTTGTTGTCTTTAAATTAGTATTTGGTTAGTTTTGCAAGGTAGGCTTCCATTGGCATCATTTTCATCTTTATTTTTGCAGTAGATCTGATCTATGCTCTCATTCCTTTCAACAACATTCCTCACGCGTAATGTAGGCAGTTAGTTCATTAATTCTGCTTTCTAGTTTTTGAGAATGTTTCTTGGTTACATAGATTTTTGGAGGATATACATGGTTTATGTAGAGCAGGTGCTTCAGGAGGAGACTAAGACTTCATAGCCAATGACCATCTTCCACTCCATCCACTTCTGCCATCCCTTGTTTTCACCATCACCTTCACTGGTTTTTATCATTTTTCATAGAAATTCTTCCAAGCACATTGAGCGAATGCAACCATATCCTATCTTTGTTGTTGACTTCTGAGTGATCCTAGACGTTCTCCCACTCCATTCCACCCATCAAACATATTTCCTAGGCTATCCATCACCTCCAACACAAATTTTTGTCTTAGCTCTATCCTGTAGGTTTACAAGGAATCCTGTAGGTTTTTAGTACATCCTGTAGGTTTTTTTGAAATGGCCTGTTTTGAGGCCGAATTGAGGGAAAACCTCTAGGAAGTCACCGAAATCCTCCCAAGGGTCTCCCACACCATTCGACCATCTCATAACCCTTCCAGCCATCCTTAATCATCCTTAATTCACCTGCCAGATCACCAGAAGAAATTAGTTTGCATACTTGATTTTTCATGAAAAGACAAAAAGGCAAAAATAGATTTAGTTCAATCTCTTTACTTGCACATTAGTGATGTTTGATGCTTCTTACTTCTATAACTTAGATAGTAGCATTTGGTTCATGTTTATTTATAATTTTTGCAAAGCATAATTTCTTAGCAGTTAATTAGGAAATGGTGTGATTTAGCATTCAATTTCGGTCTTCTCCATTATTGCAGTAGAGTAGCTCTCTCTTAGAGTAGATTTACCTTTCTTCCATCAAGAAATCAAGATTCTTCTGACTCTATAGAAGTCTAGCTTGAAACCCCAGTGGTCTCTCACCAGCTGAGTAGTGACAATAAGCAGAACCATCACTTTTACTTGTGTATACAGTGCTATCACCGCCAAGTTTGTATGAACCCTAGGTTGAAAAAGTAAAGTTGGTATCCCAGGAGTTGCAACATCCTTGCTGCAATACTGGTGCTCATCAAGTGGTGAGATTTTTATCTGTGAAAAATGTTATTTTGTGATTTGCGATGCAATATCACAGATTGCATTATCGCATTTCGTGTGTGCGCTTTCTTTCCCATTCCTTTTGTTTTTGTGAAATGCAATATGTGGGGTGTTCTTTATTAGTTTTCAAAGCATAGCTTATTTGATAGGAATTTATTTGTAAATCCTTTTTTCATTGTGCAACTGACTCGAGTGTTTTTATAACATAGTTGGCAATCAGGTTTGGGGTCCCATCGCATTTAGCAATATCGCATGGTTGATAATTTTTTAGATTTTTCTTGAGGGTTTCCAATGCGATTCAATAAGGGTGAACCTGTCATCACAATATCGCATATCGCATGGTTAAAGATACCTTGTGAGGGTGTGCTCTTTGTAAGTGGTGATATGTGATTCATGCCTTATTTTAATAAGAAACGTTTTAGGACTTAGTTCAAATGAAAAGTCTTAATAGTTTCAAGGTTAAGTGTGGTAATCCCTTTTGATCACTTTTTCATGAGTTTCAGTTATTAACAAGGCTTTTGACATGCTTGATCAGGAAATATGCAAAAAGGCAAGAATTTGCTAGCTTTTCAAAGGGTTTCATCTCGATATCTTGCTTTTTCCCAAAAAATAACAAGAAAATGCCTAAATGTTAAATTTTTTTTTTTGGAAGGAATTTTTAAGGGTCCCCATTTATTAATAGAATATTAGCTATTATGTTAACAAATGGGGGGGTTTTTGAATAGCACAACAAGTCCTTGGTCAAGCCAATGCTTGATGTCATCTTTACATCACCCTTGACACGTGACATGCTTTGAGTGGGCCATGTGTCACTCAAATTTCATTAAATTGGCCAACCAAAACTACCCTATCATAATGCCACATGGAACCTACCACATCATCACCATATGTCAAATCTCTAATTGCCACATGTCATTGGTTTTCACTCATCCAATCTTATCTTCCCATGTGTATTTCCATGTCATATGTTAAAGGGGGCACTTATCATCCATCCTGATACATGTTGTGTGATGATTGATCCAACTTGGTAGAGGACAAGTGACATGGGTATTGTTAAGGTATGAACAAGTTATCACAAAATCCAATGATCATTGCTACTTCAATCCCCAGAACTACCCAAGGATGCATGACCTTTAACATGTTAAATAGTGCAGAATTCCATGAACCATCTACTATAGATTTCACCACAAATTCTTGGATCTAATTCTAATATGCTTGAATTTTACCAAATTTGGTGATTTAATAGTAAATTTTATGTTTTTTCCCTTATTGCAGTTGCCAACTTCAAATTAACATATTTTCTCATCCGGAATATTTTGACCATGTGTGATCTATTATTGGAAAGGTCTCAGAGAATACTATCCAACCATGCCATCCATAGATTCATTTGAGAACAATAATTTCAATAAAAAATGAATAAAATTCTAGACACATTAACACATTTTATGTGAACTTGTCAAGATATTAGACTATTTCCTCTTACTTACCTATGATACTACTACATCCTTTGACTTGTCATTTGACATCAATGACAACACTATGTCCAATAGAATGATATATTGTGTGCTTATTTATATTAATTTTTTATTATTTATTTGGATGATATAATAATTTATAGTCGTATTTGGGAGGAGCACATCTCACACTTGACGTGGGTGCTAAAGACTTTAAAGAATCACCATCTACTGGAAAATCTCAAGAAATGTGAGTTTTCATGGTAGTCTTTAGTGTATATATAATATGTGATTAGTGGATGGGAGCTTAATATCATTCATGTGAGGATGAAAGCCAACATGAAGTTTATAGTTTCTACTAATGTCTTTAAAGTTATGAGTTTTATATGGGAAAAAAGGTAGAGTGATAGACAATCTCATAGAACATGCATTAAGAGAATAAAATTGGTTGATAATATTAGGTAGATCCATTTGCAAGTACAAGATGCACTGAAAAAAATCATCGGAAAAATAAAAGGCTAAGACTTATCAACACAAAAAAAATAATTAATTCAGAGTGGGAGACAAAGTATGGCTATAGTTGAACAAGGAAAGACTATAGCATCCCAGTAAGTCGATCAACGATTTATAGTATGTCCCATTTAGGCTATTAGAAAAGAAAATAGATAACATGTATAGATTAAGTCTACCCTCATACATGCACATTCAGTCTGAAGCTCTACGAGCCTTCCATGTTGGATCAAGAGGAGTTGTAGGTCCTACCTTCCATATAGGACCTGCCACCAAATGTTGAGGTAGAGTTGGCAAAGGACACATTTTTTTGAAGAGGTCTAGAACTCCAAGGTAGACATAACTTTACCTTTTGCATATTTGGTTGAAAGGACAACTTCCAGACAAAGAAAAATTGCACTTCAAGAAGAATGTTGAGGAATTTGTTTTGCACCTCACTTAGTAAAATATTTTGTGGACCAAAAGTGGTGAGGTGTGATCCATATTATGTCATTATATTATTATGATCTATCTTAGGGATTCAATAGTCAAAAATTTGGAGTAATGATCTTGTAGGGTCATTTTTTCTCTGGGCAAAGACTAGTCTACTTTATATTAAAAAAATAGTAAAAACATATGTACAAGAGTTTTGAACCTCTGAGAGTGACCTGGCAACTCTCTTTCAAAATTTTAACAAAATTATCTGTTCCACTGTTTGTAAGGAACCTTATACAAATTGTAGCAAAGAGCAGACTTAAAAAGCAGTAGGAGAAGATTTTACAGATCAGAAGACCTGCCGGAGTACTTTGACATAAGCAGAGAAACAAAAGAAGACTTGTGGACTTGTCGTTGTTTGCTGGAATTATCGCCAGCCGCTGAACGCCGAACAATAATAACCGAACAAGTAGAGTCGAATCATAGAAACCAAGCCAGAATAGCAAGAGACCAAAACAGAGCAGGAAAACTGACCATACGAAACAGAGCAGTTTACTTGAGATTTTCTGATGCTTTCCCGGTTTCCTCGTCAAGGGGCTCCCAGGTGATCTCCACGCCGTCCTGGACATCTTCAAGCTTCATTCCTGACGGCAGCTTGGGATACAGCAGGGTTGCAAAGGAATTATCAAGCTTCTTGTTCATGGTTTGTTTCTGGGGAGAGGTTTGCCTAAGGTCTTCCATCTCCTGAGGAGTCTCTGCCTTTTCCTGTGCCATATCCAAACTGTTCTTGTCCTTCATGCTCCCAATTTCCTGAAGCACCTTTGCCTGCTCCTCTGTGTGAGCAAAAGTGCTCTCTTCCTCAATTTTGCTCTGCGACAAAGGGGCATAGGAACTGTCCTCCATCCACCTGCTCGGCGAGGAGTTGTTCGAAGGAGAAGGTGAATGTTCCTCAGAATTTTCCTTCAGACTAACCTCTTCCTTATCTTCTTCCGAGAAGATGACCGTCACAAGAGCCGAAATCAATGGTTTGTTTGTTCGACGGTGAAATTGGAACCTTGTTGATTGCACTGTGTTGCTGATGGAGTGTCCAGAATCGTCAGATCTAGTCGAAGGTGGTGACGCAAAGGCGAGAGGCGAAACACGACGAGGGATATGACTACCTCTCCCTCCAGCACCTCCTCGTTGCCCATAACTACGCCCATGCCCAGGAGTGGCCCTTAAGTAAGGAGCCATGTGATTACTCTTATCAGAGGTGAGAAGGCTTGAAGTCAATGGTTGCCCTGAATCGGCCTGAAGACTGGTTAGCACCCAGAAAGAATCCCAAACAGCCACAATTTTGAGAAAGCTGGATTCGTCAAATGGGAAAATGTTGCAACCACAGTGCAGCTCCTCCACTGAGCGAATCCCTCTCTCAGTCCCCACCACTACATTCTGAGAGGTCGTAACGACAGGAGCATACACGGGTTTAAGAAAAACTACATGGAAAGGCCTGTTCTTACCATAGCCACCTTCCTCATTCCTCCACAGACCAGACCTCACGCTCTCAGCCTGCAACCAAATCTGAACCGGGGAGAATGTTCTGGTAGCGCGATCCTCCATCGTGTTATCACAACAACGCTTGCCTTGGGACGGTGGTTGCATTGAATGGCAATGAATTCCTTTCAATTCTGACGGCTTAAGACCTTTCATTTCCTTCCTGTTCAGCTGCTCGTTGTCCTCTCCGTGTGGCATGCGCTTAATACCTATTCAATGCGCTTTGAACACCCACATCCGGGTTCCTTGTAGGGTCATTTTTACTGGTAGGTCCTAGTTTGGAAAATTATGGTTTAAAATCTTAAAGGGCCATTTTGAGGAATTAAATAATTTCTTTTGTGTTCAAAAAACAAACCTCTAATTCCAAACCTCATAAAATTGTTCTACACTCATATACCTTTCCAATGGTGCAATAAATATGTCAATTAAATTCCATATGCACAAGTTTTGCCTCGAATAAGTTGACCTTCTAGTTTAAATACCATTGTTCCATAGGATGCCAAATTATCTCCAACCACTCTTATAAAAGGGTCTATCCATGTGCTGAGTATAAGGAAGACTCTAGAAGGGTCAAAGTTATAACTTTAGTTTAGAGTTGAAGGAATCAAACATGAACCCTAATTCGATATTGATCTATGTTATAACCTAGCCACTAAGAGGAGTGGGGGTGTTGGAGTATGTAACTCCTTCTTGTCATATGTGTGATAATGTTTATGGAATTTTGAGATTTATTTTCATTATTATGTATATTAAATTGGTCATTATTAGGTAGATTTCATCTCTACGAGAAAGAGTTTATTACTAGTTTCTAGGATATGGTTAGGCCTAATTAGATTTGAGATATTCTTTCCAATTACATGCTCCCTATATTGTTATGAGATTGAGATATTATCTCAACTAAGTGATTATGTGTCTAATATATTTTTGTGAGGAAATATATTTTCTTAAACTATGGACATTAGATCTATTAATTCGGGAGCATAGCCTTGTGAGATGCAAGCATTGTATGTGTAGCATCAAATTATATACCTAAGGACTTAATTGAATGGAAAGGGGATCCATCACTTGTAATTAACATCTAGTAGAACTTTAGATTTATGATTGATTACAAGAGTTCACTTTGTCCATAGTTTTCATGTAATAATTTTTTTTTCAATTTAGTGGATGAAAATAAGGATGGATGCAAGTACAAATGAACTACAAGGTACATCTTCAATCATGTAAATAGATATATCACTCTAGAACATTAGAAGTTAATCTTCCACATGAAAAAAACTAATTACTTAGCTAAGGAATGCCAACAAAAATTGAAATATGTTAATCTAATTATAGAGACTTATTACAAATTAATATTTATATACAAATGAATAAATAAGATAGGATATAAGTGTTCTTAGAACCCATTTCTAGATATAATGTGGTTCCACTAATTTATCTTATTGAACTCTTCCACAATAGGTATCTTAATTTTCCCATGATGAGATTGGCTACATTCTATATTACTAGGATGTGTTTGGACATGTGTTTCTATCCTCCCAAAATTTTCCATAGGAAAAGGGGAGGAATGATTCCTTTTCCCTAGAAGTGTAAAATAAAATGCATATGATATAGGAATGTTACTCCATACCATCCCTCACTAGTAATGAAATTCGATACAATAATTAAAAAATCCATCCATTCCTTATTTAACCATGATAGTGGAATCCCCATTCTCTAATCATGGTTTTTTTGTGATGGTAGAAAATATTGGTTCCAATTCTATTTGTTAAACCTCATGCATTTAACCCAACATTCACACACCTATAGTATATTAGTAGAAGTTTCTATGGAATCCCTAGATAATGTGGGAAAATATTTCATGTTTGGGTTATGTTCTAATCAAGGCTCACATAACATTCATTATTAGCTTTATCATTACTGCCTTGAAACTTTTCAAAAAATGAAAACCATCCAGATCATGAAATAATTGTTTTCTTTTCAGATTTTCCATGAATTATTTAGCTCCATTTGACTCCCAATTGATCATTATTCCACTCTTCATAATACCCTAATATGGAGGTTTATTTTACCTTAATTTGTTCATTATTTGCAATGGTAGAGGGAATGTGAAATGGTTGAATATTTTAAGGAGTTATGGATGAAAATAAATGGGTGGTATCAAAGTGTCATGAACCATGTGTAATAATGTTTACACATGGAACATATGACAAGGAAGTAAATTTTCAATGATAATTAGGGTTTTACTATTGAAAATGGGTGGTTGAGGGAAACAACCTATTTTCGTTTTGAATCCCTATGTAATTTGAGCCATAGAAAATGATGTGCACAATTATAATCATGTTGAATCACTATGTTTTAGTCAAAGTATAAAATGGTGAGGATTTTACCAAAATATAGCTTGATGAGTGTAATCACAAGATGAAATGACACATAAATTGATGATAGGGTAAGACATGTAGAAGACTAAAGGTGTACTCTAAATGAAGTCTGATTTAGATTTCATTTTCACGTAGCTCCCAATTTTTAATGAAAATTTTGAATATCAAAAAATGTAATACCTCCATTATAGTTTTCCCTTACCCTCTAACTTTACTCAGGCTTGCATGTGCCTAGCAATATTCTATTGGAACATGAAGTATTTGTAGTGTTGAAAGAAAAACTTCTCAGCCACACTTAGCATCTTGAAACGTACACTCTTCTTCTATATTTTTTAAGCTTTGAAATATAATTTGAAGTATACATACCATCTATATGTTGTACAAACTCCTTAAGTCACATTTGACTGCCATGGCTATCCAATTTCAAACTTTATTTCTATCATACCTATACATAACACCAAGAAATTTATTTCCATTTGGACCAATCCTACTTGTTGTTAGTGGTACCACCAAAATTCATTCTTGGAGCTATCCTTGGCCTTGAATTCTGAATTTCTTATGAAACACCCTTTGTGATAGGAAAATGATCTATATTAACATACCTATTGGCTTCATCATCTATATCCTTTGGATATAAGAAGGTTGATAAGTATGAAAAACTAATACACAACAAATATGTAGTTGAAAGATACTAAAGTGCATATGACAAACAACATACCAATATATTCTCCTAACAATTGGTGACATAAATTGTGTAGTGAGAACTCAACTCGAACTCAATGATAAAGTATTTAGACACCTGAATGGAAAAATTATATGGTAGATAACCCATAAGAGGGATTGAAGAGAGTGGAATAGTGTTGTGTTTATCATGTTCATTAGATTCATAAATAATATGTCACTATGCTCTAAAATAAATTATTTTCTAATTACAGTGGCCCTTTCAGAGACATCAATTATTGCAGGCATGGATTTCTTGACATTGTATTTTACAAGCTAAATCCCACTTTTAATTCATCTAACATAGGATTCTACCTATGTTCTCCACTACCTCTTTGTACTCTGAATCTCACAAATTCCTTATATTAAATTTTTGGAGGCCAGAACATATTTTTAAAATTTTACTAAGTAGGAGACTACAAAAGGATAAAAGGAGCATGAAAGAGAGTCGGAAATTCACAATAGAGGGAGATGGACAAGAAGAAGGGATGGGACATAGGGAGTGATCACATTGGGAGTTGATGGCAGTGTCTAGAAGAGTGAAGGACGAGTGCAGATCAGATCGGGTAGTTAGGATTTTGCAAATAATGTTCTAAAGAGGAAAGGGATGTCATGATATGGGAGGTTAGAGGTATTTACATGTAGAGGAAGGCTAGTGAAGTGGAGGAAATAGGTGGGAGATATTTTTAGATAACTATTAAGATGATATGGTCTAGCTGAGAGAAAATATAAAAAAATATCCTAACAGCTAGCGTACCGAAAGGGCAGCTGGACAAGTGGAAGAATGGGTGTTGGGACAGGGTCCCTTAAGGTCAATTTTGGGGAAAATGCCCAAGTTTTGGGGTTGACAGCCCAAGTTTTTGTATCTAAAGTGTAAATTCTCCACAATTTGTGGTCGTGGAGCATGTAGATGTAAAGTGTCATAAAGAGTTTACCCTTCTGTTTATGTAAGTTGTGTCAGCTTAGAAGATCTACCCATGGTCCGCGAACCATGGGATTATATAAAAAAGGGAAGTCTTAGAGAGTGTAAGGGATTTCAAAGAAGTTTTGAAGATGAATGTAATGGGTCAATAGGAGCTAAAAGAGGAGAGTATTAAAGTAGAATAGAGGCTCTATAGGCTGTGTGTGCATAGGCTTAAGGTAGAAGTCCGCAGCTGAGTGTGCGGAGCCCTGCAGCTGAGTATGTAGGGTAGTTTGAGTCTGTAAGAAGATCCGAAGCATTAATAAAGAAGATTACTCTGGAAATACCTATGCTTGATCTATTTAGTTCTGATATGAATGAATGCGATTATGTTATAATGAATATTGGGTTTATGATTTAATGCTATATTGATGCACGAATTTGTATGTCTTACATTGCTATATGAATGCAAGTAATAATATCTGCTACGCAAAGAATATCTTAATGCATGTTGAAGATATCAAACACTTAAGCTAATCTGGATAATAACAAACTTAGGAGTGATTACAGAGGTGTGTAAGTGGTTTATTCGCTTGTTTAAGGTCCACGAAAGATAGTCATAGACCTTCGCAAAGGTCTAGAGGCTAGTAAAAGGAAGTTATATCGATAAGCCTCAAGGGCTTTTCGATCTGTGTGAAGGTAGAACTAGGGTACAAAACAACATCACTACCATTTCTAGGTGTAGAAATTTGGTTCTAGCATCCCCCCTTACTGATTTGGGTGAGACTTCAATCTGCGCTTAGCGTATTGATGCCGAAAGGGCTAGTAGTGTAGGGATTTGTTTGGCTAAACTTAGCGTTGAACCTGGGTCAGGGCCCACTAAGCCAACAAATGATTCTGTTGCCAGGATCGGGATCTGCATAAAGAGATGTGTGAAATTGCATCACTGGAATCCAACTAAGAAGGAAATTGAAGATTGGTTGGATAGGAAGATCCACAAATTCACAGTGCAAGAGAACAAGAACCTGCGATTGATGAAAGAACAGTGGTTGGATAGGTATCTGTACACAGAGATACATATATTTTCTTTTTTTCCTTCCTGATTGAATTATACGAGTGGATTGCTAAATTGGCAGACTTCCATGGAAGGTGGAGGCTTGACGGTTTGATAGTGTGGATCTCAAAAATAGTGCGGAGATTGGAAGCCTCTAAATATAAGGTCACACATGATATCGATCACTGGATTGATTGTATCATAAGAGGATTTGTGACAAAGTTCACAGTCGATACCTCAGTTAGCTACAGTGAAGCAGAGCAAAGCTTTTTCAAAGGACCGCGAGGTAAGTATTTAAGGTCTTTGAATACTTGGATTAAAATGCTCTTGTGTGAAAAGTGGGTTATGCAATTACCTTTATGTTTGGAGCTATACGAAGTCGAAAGATCTTTAGGGATAGAAAAGGAACAAGACTTGAATATAGCCCGCTAATTGAGACTTCTCTGAGTGACGATGAAGAAGGAGCATAGGCTTCTCTGCAGAGCATTTCCCAGTTAATAAGGTGAGGGTTCCCACAAATAACCCATCCACCAACACCACCTCCATCTTCACCTCCACCGCATACACCTTCGCCCACACCCCCACCACCTCCACCACAGTTCACTATGGCGAATTCAATAAAATTGCCCATTTTTAAGGGCTTGGGGAATGAGGATTCGGACTAGTTTTAGTTTGTCACGAAGGCTGTGTGGGAAGCCCAGAGCATTACAGATGATCAAATGAAGAAAGCTACATTGGTTACTACTTTACAGGAATGTGTGCTAACATGGTACATTAAGTGTTGTACTAATAACCCAATGGTTGTGTTGGCTGACATTCAGACTGTGCTAAATAAGGAATTCAGTAGGCCCAAATATAAAGCGCAATCGATCTTTGGATTCAAATAAATCATGATGAAACCTGGTGAGACACCCTAGGAGCTGGATCAAAGTTTGAAGTGCAACATCCACGAAGCTAACATGAATCTTACATGAGTAGAACTATGAATGGTTTGTGGATTTGCTCTTGCCTCATCCGACGGTTACTTTATCACAGTAGGAGATTGGGACCCAAGCGGAGGCCCTGGAGATTACGATGAGATTGCATGAGACACCAATTCAAGATGTTGCTTTAGGAGTTCTGCAAATTCATGTAGAGTTGCAGAACCTTTGCCTAGAATTCCAAAGTCTAAAGAAGGATAGAGTGGCATAGCCAGAGGTGCACAAAGAGGTTTGGTGTTTGAAATGTAATAGTCAAGTGCATGATAAAGAGCATTTCCCTGTCTTCATGAATTATGTTGCAGGAGGAGGGTCGATGTCTCTAAGGTCGGAAGCTCAAGTAGTGCCAAGTGCAGGACCCGCGCTATGGTGTGCTATCTATTAGATAGCTGGAAAACATGTGATAGATAATTTTCACTTGCTGCAGTAATTTGTACAAACACCACAACAACTCTTCTATAACTTCTGCCAATCAGTAGGCCATGATGAGTGCAATTATCATAGTTATGAGTTAATGATGGAGAGAATTCCTACATATCAAATGTAGACAGAAACTTGACCTCTAGATCAAGGCGTTGGGGGCCCGTGAGGAGGAGATCAAGGGCGCGGATGAGGCCACAACAAAGGAAGACCTGTGAGAGGTCAGGGGCAAGTTATTTTCTACAACTGTGGAGCTCCAGGACAATATGCACGAGAATGCATGAACCTGATGCACCTATTGTGTCGATATTGTACCTAGTTTGACCACACGATAGAAGACTGCCATGTACTAATAGCTAAGATGCGCGAAAAGGGGACGTAGCCTTAGCAGCCTACCCAGAACCTACAAATGATGAGGGTTGAACCCCGCGAAGAGGACCCCAATTTGAATATTGTGTTTCGAAGTGGAATGATAACTAGCGAAGATAAGGGAAAGTGGCCTGAAGAAGGTAAATGGGTCTGCAAAGCTCGATAAAGTGAGGTTGGCTTTGAATTTGAGTGTGCGAAGGAAACCTTCATGGAATCAAAGAAAATCTTCACTGAGGTTTCAACCTCAGGAAGTCAGGATAAGCAATCTGAGGAAATGGACTCATCCATGCTTACTACCTTTTTGGAGACCTATATGAAGCTGCTACGTGATAGCAAGGCCATAAATGGATTATATGAGTTTATCAATAAATGTGTTGGTAATGCTCTTGAGGGACTACGCGTGGTCAGGAAAATTGGTAAGCATAAGGAAAGAACAAGGGGTGAGATGAGGCTCACTGTGAAAATAGGAGAATATGAAAGGGACCAGGTTATTCTAGATCTTGGGTTATATGCAAATGTTTTGTCAAAATAAACATGGGAGAGAATGGGGAGACCTGCATTGTAGTGGTCTCCTATTCAATTGAGGATGGTGAATCAGCAAAATATTATCCCCATGGGAAGATTGTAGGGAGTGACAGTCGATATTGACAGTGTGAGTGCATTGGTAGATTTCTAAGTAATAGAGATTGTTGATGACAACAATCCCTACCCCACGTTCCTTGGGATCGACTAGGCTATTGACGTGAATGGGATTATCAATTTGAAGAAGCGAACGATGTCATTTGAAATAAAATATCTTTGCGTAATAGTACCTTTGGACCCTTCAGAAGGACCGCGCTATCCTGAACTGGTCCGCAATTATGAAAGTGAGGATGATTTGGACTAGATTTATAAGATAATGGCGCAAGATCAAGATTGGGTGAATCCGATAGCTGATGGACATATTGCATGGGACCGCAAGAGCTCCTACACATCAGATTCAGATGAGGAATTGGAGCACTAGCATAATAGATTGCATGAAGTGTCTACGCGACGATGTAACATGATGACTAAATCGTTGCGATTTGTATCATTGGAGGTAAGAAGTCTACCTTATTATGATGGTTTAACTGACGCTGATAAATTTCTAGATGCATTTGAAAGGGAAGTGCCAGAGAAGCATCACTTCCAAGCCTTGAACTTGGCGCTGCGAGCTATGCCTACAAGATGGTGGGGTACGCATAAATAAAACTTCGATGGATGGCACGAATATAGAAGACATATGAAGGAGTGATTTGGTCACCCAAAGGTGTGAATGACAGAGAAATATGATGGGAGGAGTGATCCGCGTGATCACTTAGCCAAATAGACTGATGCTTATGTAGCAGAACTACAACTTGAGTGGGTGCATCTGTTCTATCACACCTTGGATGTAATACCTATGAATTGGTACTTGGAGACAGAGCTCCGCCATGGCACGATGAATGGGATATTTTGAGACAGGGATTCTTGATGACATCCAGCTTTGAGGATGGATTTGAGTGCATTGATGAAGCATTACAAGAGGTCAAAGCAGCAATCTTCTAAATCCCATAAGATCCCTTGGATTTGATTCAACAAAATTGGACCACCCAGTTGCACCATGCACTGGAGTGCTACAATGTGACTGCTGAAGAAGAAGAGGAGGGTCCAAGGAACATTACTGTCCCAGAGACAGAAGGGCACGGTGAAGTTGAAGGGCCATAGATAGATAATCCAGATATCACCACCCCACTAAAAACGAGACAAGTTAACATTGGGACAGAGGCGAAGTTGAAGTTTACGAAGATAGGGGACTACTGAGATGCTATTAATGTGGATAAGGTTGCTGAATTTCTTCGTGAGTACCAGCATTTGTTCCCTACAAATTTTTCAAACCTGAAAGGGATTATAGGTGATTTAGGGGTGATGAGGATAATGTTGAAACCAGACACGAAGCCTGTGAAGTAGATGCCATATAACCTTCATCCTAAATATAAGGAAAGGGTCCATTTGGATTTCGATAAAATCTTAGCGGCAGTAATCATTGAACCAGTGGAGGATTCTAACTAGGTAAGTCCTATGGTAGTTCAGGAAAAGGAGTAGAAGGATGAAATAAGGATATGCGTAGATCTTAGGAAGTTGAATGACACTTGCATGCATGACCCTTTCTGACTCCATTCATCGACGAAGTGCTGGATAATGTAGGAGGATAGGAAGCATATTCATTCACTGATGGGTTCTCGTGGTACCATCAGATCAAGATCGCACTGAAAGATAGGAGTAAGATGACCTTCATGACTGAATGGGGATGCTTTAAGTATACTGTAATGCCTTTTGGACTGAAGAATGCACTGACGATATTTTCATGCATAGTCATTGAAATGTTCAAGGACTTCATTCACGAGTTCTTGGAGGTATACTTTGATGATTGGATGGTGTTTGGGCTAGTGATGTGCCATGTAGCTAGTCTACACTTGATGTTGGGTACATGCCAAAGGTATCAGATCATGCTAAACTTGAAGAAGTGTCTATTTTGCGCCCCTTTCGTAATCTTGTTGGGTCATGTAGTATGAGGACAAGGATTAATCTTGGATCCAGCTAATATCTTAGTTATAATCAATTTGGAGGCACCAAGAAGTGTCAAACAGTTGCACGCAATGCTGGGACATACTGGTTATTACCGAAATTTCATTAAGAGTTATGCATAGATTACCGTTCCAATGGAAAAACTATTGAAGAAGGATGCTACATTCTGTTGGAAGTAAGAATGTCAGCGGATCTTGGATGTGCTAAAAGAAAATATGGTCATCACATGAACCCTAGTCTTCCCGGATTGGAAGAAGGAATTTCATGTGCATGTGGATGTGTCATGTATTACACTGGGAGCGGTACTGACACAAGCCAATGAGGGAGAGTTGGATCACCCTATCGCATTTGCAAGTAGGAAGCTATCTAAGGCTGAGAATAATTATTCAACGATAGACCGAAAAGGTTTGACTATGGTATACGTGCTCCAGAAGTTCAAAAACTACTTTATGGGTGGGCACTATAAGATTTATACTAACCATTCTACATTAAAATACCTGGTCAACAAGCTTGTGTTGGGGGGAAAATATGCAGATGGCTACTATTGTTTCAGGAATATGATTTTGAAGTCATTATGAAGCCAAGGCGATTGAATGCAGGACCAGATCATCTGTCGCACATTGAAACAAATGAGGAGCCCACTAATTTGGAGGAAGGACTACCTGATGCATAGGTCTTTGAGGTGCGAATCGCAGATAATCATTTTGCAGACATCATACACTTTCTGACTACCGTAACAGCTCCAGAAGGGTACACCAAGCAACAAAAAAAGGAATTGGTGGTGCGTGTGGTAGATTTTTCTCTTATTGTAGGTCACTTGTATAAGATGGAAGCAGATAAGATGTTGCAACGTTATGTGCCTGAGTTCAAACGAAGCAGCGTCCCAACCGAAGCTCATGGAGGGGCTGCAGGAGGCAATTATGCAGGAAAAGAAACAACGCAAAATATTTTACACACTGAGTTGTGGAGGTCGACACTGCATAAGGATTCCAAATCTTATTTTAGGGCATGCGATGCATGTCAGAGGACAGGTAGGCCATTATGAAGGGATGAGCCACCTCTGAATCTCCAAGTGTTGTTGTAGCCATTTGAAAAATTGGCAATTGATTTTGCAGGACTAATTCAGCCTCCAAGAAAGAAGAGGGGTGCGTGGTATATCATCACCGCGACGGAGTATTTGACTAGATGGGCAGAGGCACAACCTATAAAGGATTGTACAAGGGCAACTGCAGAAAAGTTCCTATTTGAATATGTCCTGACAAGGTTTGGTTGCCTGAAGATTTTGATGAGTGATTGAGGTATGCATCACCTTAATGAAACGTTCAATGCGCTAATGGAGGAATTCCAATTTTATCACTAGAAGAGTACATTTTATCACCCGTAGTCCAATGGGACATTGAAGCATTTAATAAGATATTGGAGAACATGCTAAAAAAGGTTTGAAAT
Source organism: Pinus taeda (assembly GCA_000404065.3). NCBI lineage: Eukaryota > Viridiplantae > Streptophyta > Pinopsida > Pinales > Pinaceae > Pinus > Pinus taeda. The sequence goes on from APFE030765434.1 coordinate 35,196, forward strand.
ACACAAAGGAATGATTGGGATGTGCGTGTACCAGCAATGTTATGGGCTTATAGAACTACTTGTAAGAAGCTGACTAGAAAAACACCTTTTAGACTGGTCTACAACGTAGAAGCTGTGATGTCGATAGAGTACATTGTGCCTAGTTTACAGATAGTGGTGTTCACAGGAATGGCAGACCACAGAGCCTCAGAAGAAAGGCTTGTGCAGTTGACAGAGCTGGAGGAAGATAGATTCTTGAATGGATTCCATCAACAAGTCCAAAAGAAGCATGAAAATGCATGGCACAATCGACACATTAAACTGCGCATCTTCAAGGTAAACAATTTAGTTTTATTATATAATAGCAAGTTTGATAAATTTCAGATGCATTGGCTGGGGCCAAATGTGATCAAGGAGATTACCGATGGTGGGGCATTTCAACTGGTGAAATTGAATGGAGATCCATTTCCGGGAAAGCTAAATGGAAACTGATTGAAGCCATACACTGGGGATTCGACCAAATAACTATATGATGGGAGAACAGTCTTAGCACTCCAAGAAGCTAAAAGGAGGCGTGGGACTATAAACTACACTACCTGGGTTATAGAGTTGCATGACTGGGGGATTGCACAGAATGGAAGAATGCCTCAGCCTCAGCAAAAGCGCAAAGGGAGGTGCGCTATACGAGGAGAGACAGCGCGGGGCACCCAGAAAGTGATCATTACTGTCACTATTCATCATTTGACAGTGAGAAAACACCTAAGAGGAGCGGGGGGCGACATTTAAAGCTGAAATTAAGAGCAATATCTTTGAAAAACTGCTGCCAATCTAGCATTTATGAGTGGATTATGGGGGAAATGGTTGAATTTGAATTCAAATTTTTCCATAAATTACAGATGGTCGCCAACAAAAAACACTTTTTATTTTGATAGTTTATGTGTCGTGTTATACATTGTGCATGAACCCTATGTTGTTTTAGGACTTGGTGGCTAGTTCTGTGTTTGATCAGCTGCCTAAGGAAACCCAGAAGCTCCTTAATAGTCTCATGTCTACACCCATGAAAACTGCAAGTGCTGCCCCTGAGGTCATAAGTATGGAGGTGCCGAAAAAAGTGCCAAAATCACCAAGGTCGCCTAGGCCGAAGCCTACGCTGGTAGGAGAGGCTCCTAAGTAGAATAAAGATAAACAGAAGAAGAGGTTATCGGTGCATGAGTCACCAAGGAAACATCAGAGAAAAGAGAAACCCACTAAGCAGGAGAAAGGAAAGGTGGTAGACCCAAAGGATGACAAGGGTACAGATGAGGACGCAAAGGACATTGATATTGAGGGGGTAGACCCTATCTCGAAGCTACCAAAATAGATCCCTTTGTGCCAGGGCAAGGAGACAGTCCCGAAGAACCCTGATGAGGGAAAGTTTCTCATTAATACACCCCTACTACCAGAAACATAACATTTGAAGGTTTGTGCTTGGTGTGAGTCCCACACCTGAAGCTTGAAGATTGGGACTTGGGGGACACTAAGCAGTTCCCCCACCTGGCTACTGACAATCTCATGCAGCGAGTATTCTACAAGGACTCGGGTGTCACTGCATTGGAGCCGGGGAAGTGGATTCATGGGGTAGAAAAGGAAAGATTCTTGAATCTGCTATGGGTACTGCATTACCACCGCGCTCCCATAAATTTTATTGTTATCAAACAATTTTTGTGCCTGGTGCAAGACAGGCGCCTGTGGTTGGGAGAGCTGATCCCTATAACTGACATGCTGAACCATAGGATCACCTTAATACCACATTCAGGGTTGAATCCAGCCAAGTCATTTGGCAGAAAGACAGGTGATCGCAACCTCACCAAAAGGATGAAGGATAAGTTTAATCTTGTCAAGAAGCCACACAGATATTCAATTTCGGGTATTACGGACCCCGTGGTGAAGATGGCCACCCAAATCTTTCCTAGCAAGGTGATGAGGAAGTGTCGCGCAGATGAGGTGATGAAACCAGTGGTTTCATTAGTAGCCCAATGCACGGAGGGCGTACAATTGAACTTGACGAGCTACCTATGCATTGAGTTCCTTGTGAACTATAGGGACGCATAGGACCATAGCAAAATGTTCCACTACTCATGGTTTTTATTGTCGATTGTGTTGGTTGCATGGGAATTTTCGGAGGATAGCCAATTTCCTCTGATAGCAAAGGATCTGCTAGAAGCTATGAACTTTTATTCACTATGGGCCACAAAGGACATTGAGCAGGTCCGGGAGAGTAAAATATTTTGGGTTCTAATGGAGTCGAGCATCCACATAGCCATCAACTGTAAGCCACAGCTATCACCAACTGTCTTTGAGCAGTTGTCGAGATACGCGAGGTTCAAAGAGGACTTCCATTGCATCTCCATCTGGGCGAGAACGGACCTAGAACAGAAGTGGTATGACTTACCATACCTAATGATGGATGATGCCATCACAGCGGTCCTTGATCATTGGCCAGCAGATTGGCGCACTGCATCATATTTGTTCGTCGGGTATAGTAAGTCTACGATAAATCAGAAGAAGGAATAGGCTCAGTTTAAGATTCAGCAATTGGCTGAAAAGAGAAGGAAGGATACTGAGGAGAAGGCACACGCAGAAGCGAAGTGTGCTGCCAAGGAATAGGAGGAAGAGTGTGACTCTGACTGAAGTCAGAAATCTCCGTCGCCATAGACAGAAGAAGAGGAGTAATTAGGACAGGGAGGTGGAGATCTAGAAAGAACTCCCTTCTGGGTGAAGCGGAACAAGGAACGGGAAAAGGAAGGACCGCAAAAGAATACTAAGGCCACTAAGTCATCCCTAGACCTAATCACCTTGACAGAGGGTGACTTGGATGACATTGGGGACAAGGTAAGGGATAGGACCGTAAAACTGTTGCAGCAGTTTAAGTAGTAATAGAAGTAGGCATTAAGTTCCATTTAGACTGGACTGTGCAAGCTGCAAATCCAAGCCACTAGACTGTAGACAGGTGTAGGGAAGAGCAGCGCGGCCTCAACTAGTTTAACGTTGGGGACAACTAAAGTCACGGAATTGGCACGCTCTTTGGATCTTTGGGCAGTCATGCTGCCGGATGGAGCTATGAGTGTGGAGGCAGAAGTTGACAACGCTATTGTAAGCTTGTTGAGGAACGTTGGCCTCAACTTGGTGACGCTCCCTAGTGAATTCCTTCACACCCTGCAAGTAGGTGTCATTGAAGAACTTAACACCCAAGAGTGTTGTGCATGATCAGTGAGTAGAAAATCAACAATGAACAAATATTCATTGAGAAAATAGCCACTCTAGAAGCCTAGAAGAAGGTGCAAGAGAAGAATGAACACATCGTCGTAGTAGTAGCCAAAGCATGCAAAACAATCCTGGAGCTGCATATACCAGAAGAAGCATCGGTGGAAGCCAAAATTCAAAAGTTGGTTGCAGGTGTGCATGATGCAAAGACCGAGATGGAAAAGGTTCAGTTTGAGCTAAACCTGAAAATCATAGAGCTTGAGTTGAATTCACAACCTTCAATTCCACCAGAGGTCAGATAACAGCGCGAGGAAACTATCAAGGATGCAATCATTGCATTGGATGTCGCAGTTGCGGAATACACTGTGCTCTTCGAGAAATAGATGGAGGTATTTATGAGTCTGCAGGAATATCCCAACCTGTAGAGGTTAAATACCGAGGCAAGGGAATTACAGCAGCAATACGATGAAGCAAGAGTGACGACGCACACCGTCGCTATCATGCAGAGATTAGCAAATCCACAAGAGGAAAAGTAGTTGAAAGAATAGGTGAAAGTAGTGCAGCAGAAATAGGCAGTCCTCAAGGCCAGATTGGGGCCTTGGCTAGATGAAGCCTATGTGATCTCCACCACCATGGGGGCAAATTTGGTCAACCTGTAGACAACACAGTAGAAAATCCAAGAAGATAGCACAGGATAAACAACCAAGCAGCTGGTGGAGTAGGTAAGCAGGCAGCTACTTAGTGCACAACTGAAGTTGTCGTGGTGCAAGTGGAGTTGGGAGGTCTTCATAGTAAGATATTCATGCCAGCAGAGTGACTCGAGGGCAAGTCATGATATTTGTGTTGGGAGCTTGTTGGGACAGGGTCCCCTAAAGTTAGTTTTGGGGAAAAAGCCCAAGTTTTGGGGTTGAAAGCCCAAGTTTTTGTATGTAAAGTGTAAAGTCCCCATAATTTGTGCTCATGAAGCATGTAGATGTAAAGTGTCATAAAGGGTTTACCCTTCTGTTTATGTATGTTGTGTCGGCTTAGAAGATCTACCCATGGTCCACAGACCATGGGATTGTATAAAAAAGGGAAGTCTTAGAGAGTGTAAGGGAGTTCAGAGAAGTTTTGAAGATGAATGTAATGGGTCAATAGGAGCTAGAAGAAAAGATTCTTAGAGTAGAAAAGAGGCTCTGTAGTTGTGTGCATAGAGGCCTAGGGTAGAAGTCTGCAGCTGAGTGTGCAGACCCCTGCAGTTGAGTGCATAGGGAAGTTTGAGTCTGTAAGAAGATCCGAAGCATTAATAAAGAAGATTACTCTAGAAATACTTGTGTTTAATCTACTTAGTTCTGTTATGAATGAATGCAATAATGTTATAATGAATACTGAGTTTATGATTTAATGCTATATTGATGCACGGATCTATATTTTTTACATTGTTATATGAACGCAAGTAATAATATCTACTACACGAATAATATCTTAATGCATCCTAAAGATATGATACACTTAAGACGATCTAGATAATAACAGACTTAGGAGTTTTTAGGGCCTAAATCTACCTCAAGCTGAGAAAGTCAAGTCTAGGGTAACATCAAACCATGCTTAACCTAGTAGCTAGCCCTACCAAGTCTAGAGAGGGCTGTCTCCTTGTCAATCTCAGGAAAATATAGCAAATGAGGCTTGAGATGACTGATGCAAAGACTAATTTTAGGCTAGGTATATGCTCAAAGGAGTTTGATTGATTTTTATGTTGGTTTGTTGGATCAAAAGTGAAAGGTAGTTTTGGGTCCGGGGAATGGACTCAGTCTTGTAGAGATTTCTGTGGGGCGAGGTAGGAAAATGATTTAGTACTTTGAAATAAGTAAAATGGAGAGTCTTAAGACTGGTGAGGGTTGGAGAGGGCATGAAAGTATCAGGGATCCTCTTCAAATAGTAGAAAACATGAAAAGCTAAACAAACCCTAAGGTAGAGCACTGCAACATCAATGATTTTCACCTTTATACTTGATTCATTTAGTTAAGCTGAAAAGGAGAGAGATAATGGCACACATAAATACATGATAACCTAAATTATAGAAGGAGAAACAATACTAAATCACCTTGCCACAAGAATCCCACAAAATGCTACAAACCTTGGTCTATTTCCTTGCCCAACTGCAAAGATGAATGTACAATGATGCTCAAAGCTTTCACAAGAGTCCAACATTTGAAAATGACTGAAAAAACACATGATATAGACCTCCAAACCACCTGTGTTATCCATCAGGGGTCGAATCCATGAGAAGAGGGGTGGTTTCAACCATTTCTAAACTAGTAACACGAAAATAGGCAGTGGAACAACTTGCCTCTAAAACCTAAGAAACTGATTCATTAACCTCCAAACCACCTGCCACTGATGTATCTACCTTATCAAGTTCATTTTTATCATTTTTACATCATATTACATCAAGTTATATCATGTAAGCTCATGAATTTGACCATAAGAGAGAAAAAAGTCAAACTTGAAGAAAACTAGGTGAAAACAAAGTTTTTAGGCAAAATTGACACTTTTTCATCCTATGCGTAGTGCCACTTTTTCTGTGCGTAGTTCTTTTTCCCAACTGCATTGGAGGCCTTCCCCTTCACCACATTTTCTCCACGTAGGCTTGTTGGAAAGGTATGTCTGTCTACTTTCTAGAACAAGTGGAATTTCTGAATTTGGTGCCCATTTGCCCCTCCAAAAATTAGTTCTCCCAACACCACTTCCTATGTGGCCAAAAAGTGGCAGCGAGGGCATTTTTGAGGTGTTTTTGACCCTTTTGGTGACCCAAAACTTGTCAAAAATTTCTAGTAATTTCCGGGTCTTCATAATTTTCCATGAGGAATCCAAAAATGTAAATTTTTCCTCCAGAGGAGGTCCCTAGAAAAAGAGAGCGCTAGGTGGCGCTACACACATGCCAGAAAAACCTGTTTTTTCCTTCAAAAATTCAAAATTGTCAAAACGTTTGCCAAATTTCTTGAAATTTGGCATGAGTGATCTACATCAAGCACTATACTGGGCCAAGGAAGCTTAAGCCAAGATCTTGATTTTATCTTGGTCTTTCTTGCTCCTCAAAGTCTTCTTCAACTTGGCTTTTAGGCACCTTATCCTAGCTTTGCAAATTTTATTGCATGCCAAATAATGAAAAGCCATGTGTCGCAACATCTTTTTCTCCTTGTTGGCCTTTTCAAGCAGCTTCTCCAAGTGCATATTTTCCCAGTCTATCCAAGATTCCCAGTCAGCATCAATCTCTTTCTCAAGCGGTGTCAACTTGACTTTCTTTCTTTTTGTTGCTTGCTTGTTTTCTCTTATGGTTTGCAGCTCCATGATTGTCTGCTTATCATCCAACTACTTGTTCCATTGCTCAAGGTAATTGATGATCCACTTAGCCCTTTCAAGGTTAAGAGATAAGGCATGGATTCCAGATTCTTATTCCTTGATGATTTCCTTGAGTCTTGAGCTTTGGGAGCCCAAATCAGCATCATCATCCTGAATCAAAATGAAATCTCTTTCCTGACCTTCAGAAGGCCCTACCTCATGCAATGGTCACTTCCCTTTATCATGTACCTGCTCTGCCAAAGAAGAAGGAAAAGCCCCTTTCACCCCGGGTGAAGATAGCATTTGCCTGTCATCTGATGAAGGAAATGAGAACCCTTCCACCCCAGGTGGAGATAGTACTCGTTTTGCAGCTGCAAATAGCCTCCTTGTCCCCTTTTCATAAGTGACCTATACTGGCACCCCTGTATCTTGAGCTATAGCTTTAGTCTCATGAACCTCTGGTTGATTTGAAGGCCCTCCTTCCTCTTGAAAAGCTGATGGGGTCACTTGAGGGCTTCTGAAAACCTCATGTGAAATGAAAGTGTCCCATGAAACATTCAACAATCTCAGCTGATGCAAAACAACATTCTCGATCAAGGAAAAATGATAAATGTTGTTGAACTGTTGATGAAGAGGTTTCCTTTGCACCAATGTATCCATTTTCTCAATGTTTCTACATATGAAATAGGGAGGTTCATCATCCTCACTCTAGTAAAATGCATCAATAATCTAACATGATAGGTGTACAAGTGAGAAAATCTCCCTTCACAACTGAAGTATTTGATAATGAGCTTCATGAGCGAAGCTTAAGTGTCTTGTAGGTATCTGAAAGGAAAGACCCTATTGATTTCCTTTTGATAACTAGCCTTGATATAAGGCTCATAATGCTCTTTGCTCACATGTTGTCCTTTGTTCCACCGTTCACCCACATTTGGGATCCCTGTTGCCTCAGCTATAGTTTCAGGTGTTAAAGTGAATAAAACACCTGCTAAATTCACCTGGCCATTATGAAGATGAAGGACAAATAGTCTAGCAAATTCATGGTGGTATTTCACGCTCTCCATCATCTCACAAAACTGGTAGCAAGGCTAATGTTTGAAACATGATATTGCAAGGGGATAGGCCAATAAATCTATAAGTGTGGTGGGCTCCTCCTGGATCTGTTTTCCTCCATTATGTGATTTTCTTGGTGCATGAATATCTTAGGAGGAATCTCACTATTTCCTCATCCCTTTCATAAGCTGAATCTATTTACATGTTTGCCACTGTATGTGCAAAATGATGAGTATGAAGAGATTTTATTTCAATAGTAGGTGACTGCTGTTTTATTCTTTAGGATTTGATGAATGGGACTGATGAGTGGGAGGTTTTGGTGTTGTCCGTAGGGTTATTAGGGAGTGATAGGGTTATGGGAATGTGGATTAGGGTTTTGGGATAGAGGTAATTAGGTGCTAGGGTTTGGGAAAAAGGGAGTGAGATGAGTGTGAATGAGAGAGGGAAAGGGGGAAGAAAATGTTAGGAAATGTAGTGAAGGGCAAATTATGCAAAGGAGTGGACCAACAGCAAGAATGACAAAAAACTGCAAACCCTAGGCAATTTTGCAATATGACTGTGCAACAAATTAGAGTTTGGTTTTTTCACCTACCAAAACACCATCAAAGAGGATTAAATCTCTTGCAATGGAAAAATGGGGGGTTTTACTTACTTGAGGAAGGACATTTGCAAGATTTTGGAGCTTGAGCAAGTTGATTGGATGAAATTTTGGCTTGGCAGACTGGTGCACCACGCCAACACCCAGGTGGGCCACGCCAGTTCAAGTTCCGTTGTAAATTTATGCCCGGTGTGCTGCGCCGAGCAGGTGCACCATGCCTATGCCCAGGTGCACCGCGCCAAAGGAAATTTTCTAAACTTTTCTGCTATTCTTCTCCTTTCACCTCAAAAACATGATTTTCTCTTATTCTCTCTCTCTTTAAGCAAAAATGAAGTCTTTAACACAAGGAACACTTTATATATCTTTTGAATTTAATTTTTTCATTTAGAAAACCCACTTTCTAAAGTGTTCTTTTTCACTTTGTTCTTTAAAAATTACGTTTTGCAGTTTGGTTCACTTTTTGTCATTTGATGAACTAATGCTTGGATTTTCTTATCTTTTTTGCAAGAGCTGGAATGCAGAAGTTTGGCAAGGTGACTTAGGGCTACAAATGATGCTTATTACATATAGGAAAATTAAAATGACATGAAATTTTTATACATGGAACATAAAACTTTGTTTTTCCTCAAAACCCTCAAAACAGGGTTTTGAGGAAAAATTCAATTACTAAGTATATCATTATTAAAATTTTGATGCTGAGACCTTATTAGACCTCCTCATGCTCCTGCTGACCATTATTAAGATTTTACATGACTATGGTGAGAAACCCTAGACCTAATGAGACTTGAAAACCCTAAAATGACTTCTGCAACTAAAATGAAGTAAAAATGACAGCAAATTACTTGTACATATGGAAATAGGCCAGCAGATGCAAATCATGAGGGAATTTGATAAAGAACCACTACCATCAGATGATCCATGACCTAATGGAATGTAGCTGATTGGATGATCCAGGTGGATTTTGGTGGCCACCCACCTATCCCATTTGGAGCCCCACAACTGTCTCTTTTAGTTTCCTTAATTATAGCATAGTTTACTATTTTAGTTTTTCAGGTCCTAAACTTCCGGAGCTGTTTTGAGGCCCTAAACGACATTTTTTGGGAAATCTACCACCAGCAATTTTTCTTTTAAAGAATAGTCTTTTTCGTCATAGACCTCGGAGAGATCTTTCCAATGGGCTATCATGCACGTCAAACGAAGATAATACGACCAATTCGCGACCCCGGCAAGTTGATGTACCAACTTACCCAAAAACGGGGCCCACAATTTGGTGTTTCATCTTCTAGGGTTAGGTTTTGGAATGTGAAGGGTTTTCCATTGTTTCCCAACAATAAATAGGCCTTCAAGCCTCATTGTAACAAAGTTCAGAACAGTTCAGAGGCATGTAGCCGCCACATCTTTTCTCAGAGATAAGCTACCATCGCCCTAGCTGGTTTATTTCTATTTTTGGTTGTAAGCATATTTCAGTATTTTACAGTAATGAAATGAAGCATTATTTCCATTGCATCTTTGTGTATATGGTTATCTCTGTATTTTGTTGCATTCCTGTTTAAATCCAGATCATCGGATGGGACACCTAAAATGCATGCAAAAAGAGAATTTTGATCACTGATGGAGGGATGAAGGTACGACACTAATACGAGTGATTACAGAGGTGTGTAAGTGGTTGATTCACCTGTTTAATGTCCATGAAAGACAGTCATAGACCTTCACAAAGGTCTAGAGACTAGTAAGGGAAAGTTATATCGATAAGCCTCAAGGGCTTTTCGATCTGTGTGAAGGAAGAAATACAGTACAAAACAACATCACTACCATCTCTAGGTGTGGAAACTTGGTTCCAACATCCCCCCATACTACTTCGAGTGAAACTTTAGTCCATGCTCAGTGGATTGATGCCGAAAGGGCCAGTAGTGTAGGGATATATTTGGCTAAACTTAACGTTGAACCTGGGTCAAGGCTCACTAAGCCAACAATGAGTTAAGAATGTTCAAGGAGATGCCAAGAATAAATAAAAGGATATGCTTGAGATGGATAAAAGGTTGAAATTTTTTTTAGGAGAATATACCATTGGATGCCAAGATAATGAATGCTCAAAATATAGCTACTATAGATGAGAGTGTTGCAATGCTTGTGTCTTTATTTTCATGTCAATAGCCTTAAGCATTAGTGTTTGAACCTATAGCTTCATTGTAGGCTTTGATGTAAAGGAAATCATTTGTAGTGAGGGTGTTTTGTTCAATGTTATATATGCTTCCTTTTTGTATTCTAAGCAAGGATTGATGGTTGGTGAGCCAAATTACATAATATTTGCATTATACCACCTAGTGCCTTTACTAATTTATAATGAAGTAATAGAATGGATGGTTGTATTGTTCCTGATATCTTGTTTCATTATTGCATGTTGGTTCAATATATGTATAATTTCTAGTTATAGTTGTTAGTATAATTGAGTGGCTCGATTGATTATACTAGTTGAAGGTTTAATATCAAATTAATACTTTATAGTTCCTTTGTAATGAATAGTGTTTAGTGCTTTAAAGTCAACCTAAATGTCGAGAGGCATTAGTAAGGAAATCCTTGAGTGCACTGTCACTTATGACTAGAGTGCTAACTAATGAACATAGGAGTATAGAGGTCCTACGCAGTTCCAAGCCCAAGGATGGTAGTTAGATGTCTATCTAGTGGGAGTCTAAGCCATACATTGTAGGTTGAAGCTTAGTTCCTTGAGGTTTGAAAAATCTTGTCAAACTACAGAAACCTAGTTCCAATAGTCTCCCATTAGCATCTCGAGTGAGACTTCATTGACTTTGTGAGTGTTTTTGAAAGCGCCAATACTGAGTGAGTTTTGTTGGGAAATTGCATAGAAAATTCCAGGTCTGTCAAAATCTCTTGCACCAACAAATGCATTTGTTGTCAAGACAAGGATGCTTATTTGATGGGATTATTCTGTGATAGGAATGTGGAATCCATGAAATCCCACCAAGAAGGATATTACTCAGTGGTTTAAGAAAAAGGAGAATGAGTTTGCATCAAAAGAGATTAGGAATAAAAGAATGAGCACAGAGAAATGGATATAGAAGCATGTGTTCATTGAACTCCACGAGGCCTTATTTGGAGAATTCTTGAATATCCTAATAGATTTGGTTCACTGATTGAAGGACAACAATATGATGTATCATCACAATGGACTTAGAAGGTGGACTCTAGAGGAGATAAACTAGTTACAAGTGGTAAGTAATAAAACTTCATGAATTGTAGATTTTCTGTTTGAAAGTGTGTTCGAGGGGTATATTGTTGAGTTTGTAGTGGAAGTGACCATATCTTATATTGTAGTGTAGATAAAAAAAATTAAGGGACTGTGAGGTAGATTTATATAGTCATTACCATTAGCAATCAAGATGTTGTTGTATGATTGTGGAGGTTTTTCCTTTGGATTCAAACAACATGATCTACTAAACTGCTCGTGTGCAAAGGGAAATGGGGGAGAACCAAGAGATAGTATGAGAGGAGGGAAAGGAGAAAGGTAAGAAAAATGTGATGGAAGTTGACAGTAGGTAGGAGATTGAGTGAGTCAAGGTGAAGAGATAGTATGGAGAGAGTTTTGAGGGTGGTAACTTAAGGAGTGGAAGGAGGCTTCAATAGTGTGATGGGAGAGGAGGTTGGTTATCATCAGTTCCTGCTGAGAGGAGAAGCCCAGGGAGAGGGGTTAGAAGATGCCACTGAAGGACAAGGAGAAGTGCAAGTGACTAGAGTTACGAAGGAACGCAGTTTGGTACCCCGCAAATAGAATAAGAGGAAGAAGAGAAATTGAGTCCATGCAGCATGAGGTATTTGGATCTTGGAAGACATATCGAACCATGCCCAATGTCAAACCCACAACCCCATGCACTTCTAAACATTAGGAGGTAAGCACTCAAAATATTGTCACAACTAGTGTATAGGGTGATTATAGTCATGGAGGTGGAGGTTCTAGTAGTAGTGGGATTGGTTAAACCATAGGAGGATCAACATAGGTTGCTCAAACTTAGTCTAGTGCACATATGAGTGCAAATTTTTCTAGTATTTCAGTAGGTATAAGCTTAATTACTTCATCTAGAAGTATTACACAAAGTGCAATGGCGAGTGTGGACCTACAAATGCCTATGTTTCATGGCATTGGGAATGAAGACCCATAGCAACATTTATTTGTGTGTGAGGTTGTATGGATAACTAAGTAGGTACAATATTAGGTGATGAAGGTTGCACAACTAGAAGAAAAATTTAGAGATCATGCACTGACATGGTATATGAAGTTTAAGAGAATGACCCTAGCTGGGCAGGCTAGAACTTTAAATGAGATTAAACATGCTTTAATAAGGGAATTCTAGAAGACAAATCATGAGTCCTAGTGTATTACTAAGTTGAAGGATAGCAAGAAAGGTTCAAGCGAATTGGTGTGGGAATTTTATCAATGATTTAAGATTTTGAAGGACAAGCTTGTTGAAGAAATTGTAAGTAGGTTCAGTCTTCATAATGACACGATCTTTGTAATTGATGTAATAAAAGGAAATAAATTATTTTTGCAATCTTGCTACATGGGTTTCATGTTCAAGAAGTGTCACTAGGTGGAAGAATTCTTCTTGATGTCTTTAGGATTTATCTATATGTTAAAGAGTCATGTCATGTGTATAGAAACTCTTCATGAGTTTATGTAAATATGTACAAGTCTTCAAAGTTATGTAACAGCCCTCCAAGTCCAAGATCAATGCCTCAAAAACAATCCTATCAAAGTCTGAAAGCAAAATGATAAGGAGATGATCATGACAACTTCAAATAAAGGAATTAAATATATAAATATATGTCATGTCGGCTTGAAGCAAAAGTCACGTCAGTTCATGATCATGTCGGCTCATATATGGAATGATCATCACTATAAATACCCATAAAGGGTTAGTGCAAAAGTGAGAAGACAAAATTTGTATGCCTTTGTAATGTTTGCATATTATGGCAAGCCGCATTAGGGTTTTACTACACCTCATTTGGGTTTTAGGTGCAGTCACAACCTCGAATACATGGAGTAGTTAATAACCTTGTATGATGTCACCATAGTGAGTTAAGTTCTGAACCCATTCGGCATGCCTATGATCTGAAGGTGATGTCCTCAGATGGAGAGAATAGAAAAGGATGTATGTGATCTGGGCATGTCAATGTCTTATTCTCGGCATATCTATCTTAGATAGATGAAGCAATACAAACTTCAGATGAGGACATAGTAGATGGACTATCCTCGACCTACACATATAGTACTGTCTTGACTTAGTAGAGATTACGTTGGTCTTAAGGATGATATCCCCATAGTAGCATGATGAATTGCAGTGATGAAGATCTATACTATCTCAGCATAATCATGAAATGAGAAACCCTTTACATACCTGTGAAAAGAGACATATTGTCTCATTGGTTACCACAACATTCGGATTGAATATGATACAATCTTGATGTACTACAAAGAGCAGTGACAAGGATCACAATCTAGATCTTGACATAACTATAATCACAATAGCTATATCTTGTAGATCAATGATCTCATTGTCTCAGAGCCCAACAATGATATGAGTGCAACAAGAGATGCATTAGTAAATAATCTCGTTGATATTGTTTTGAAGGTCTCTATATTGCAACAATGGTCATGATGAAGAAAGCACTGAGGATGATCTCAGTTAAAGTACATCAGTAGTGCAACTATGATGACATAGGTGCAAGAAACAGTGATGATGATGATCCCAACAATGGAAAGGAAGAAGATTGATGTCTTGGTCTTGGATAGGAAGAATGTGTCAAGGGTCATGGTCTTGGTATTCGTCAATGTAATCTCTATAAGAAGAATTTTTATGTGGGTTTTCCTCTCCAAGACGGAGAGTTTTTGGCCCTGGTAGAAAGGCAAACATTTGTGTTCTTATCTCTTTTGTTTTGATAGCAATTTCATGAAGTAATCACACATACTAATAATGAGTGTAACATTAAGCTAAGATAAATTGTATAAATGCTTCACAAATTGTTATCATGTTAAAGAAGAATCACCTTAATATGCATGCCCTAGATTCTTCAACATGGTGTCAGAGGGATTGGTTCAGCAGTCAAGGAAAGGGGCAGAAAAGACACATTCAAACGTCAAGCCATCACTCTAAGCTGAAGGATCTACAATCAAAGAATGAAACCTGTTTTCAAGAAGCAGTCTACATTATCAAATCTATAGAAAAGGGTTTGAAGGACAACAATCAAAGGATGAAGCATTCATGGCAATGACTTTGGTGACTCCCACAGTTTTAATTTATGAAATAGTGAGCTCAATCATTTCACAATGGCATCACTTCTATAGTCTTGACAACTCTGATAATCAAAAGCTTAATGCTCAAAGGCATACATAATCATATCACCTACAACATTGTAATGGGTCTCACTACACTTCTGTCATAAGTTGTATGGACAGAACTCGATGTATAATGAAGGTGTTCATTGACAACACAATTATAACTCTATGTAATGAGTCTCTATACATCATGGCCAGCAGCCTCAAGTCGATGCCACAAGGATCAGATGTTTAAGTCAATTATTCTAAAGAATTGAAGATAAGCTTCAGAAAGGATCCTATCTAGAGGTAGCATCAATGCATCTACCTCAACAACTGCCAACATGATCAAGGTGAATATCTTGTCTTCATGTATCAGGTAAGTATCTTCTATTCTATAACCAAGTTTTTGTTTATTGACTTAATAATTGCAAGAAGATCTATGGGTTAGATAATTCATCGAAATTTCTTGTAATAGGATTGATAGAATCCTTATGAAGGAGTGAATTCAGTACATCAAGGTCTCCTTTGAAGTCATGAGAACTCTTAAGGTTCTATGAAGTATGAAAGGAGACATAAAAGAATATGCTCTTCGAAATGAAGTGCAAAAGGTGCCAATGAATGAAGAAATATCTTCATTGAGAGAGCTAGAAAAATGATGAATAGAAAATAATCATTGATAAGAAAAGTGAAAAATGTTTATGAACAATAAGGTCACCTAGATCAACACTTTATGGTCTATATGTCAAATAGAGAAAGACAAGTCAATAGGACTCAAACAAGTGAAGATAAGTAAAGAAACGTTGATGAGACAAAATAGTACTATGGAAGAGGAACTCATATCACCAGAAGGGTGGAGGAAGCTAGAGAAATATTAGTTAAGGAAGGAACAATATATCTCCATTATGAATGAGATGGTATCCCTCTCAAAAGGATCCTCTTAGAATACCCTGCAGATATGATCATAGTAAGAAGATGCATCATGGCATCATGGAAGCAAGAGCTCGTATGGAATCACAAAGAACATAGCTATTGGGAATCTCTTTATACATTGAAGGAATGGAAGAAGTTATCCAAGTCAAGTGAAACATTTTCCAGATAGGGATACACTAGATTCTGAAGGATCTCTTATAGAAATCTCAGCAGAGGATCTCCTAGTTCAAAAAGGCAGCAAATGTCACGACAAGAACTCCAATTTTTGGAACTCATGATATGATGGTTCAATAACATGAACAATGAAGAAAACCAAGGGATTGAAGACCTTTTCAATCAAGAAAGTTGTTGAAAGATACTTGAAGGAAGAATGAGGTATGTATGATTGCATTTGTATTTTTATTTGATATTGAAATGTCATGATATATGGTTGCAGATAAAATGATCAAGCATGATCAAAAGGGAAAGGATCTCCTCCTGTGAAAGGATGCAGAAAGGTATAAGTCAAACTAGATGGAATCAATATAATATGTCCTCATATGAATTATGAGGTAGTTGACTACAATTGAAGAACTCTGTGAGCTCCTGGGAATGAAAGATGTGAGGATGGAAGAAATCGTGAAGTATGCAACCTTGATGAAGATCAGGAAGTCTTAACCAGGAAATCTCCCAGAAAGACGTGAAGACTCTATTAGAAGTTTGAAAAGATGAAGATCCTTGACAACAAATATCATTGGGAGATGTGTCAACACATACGCAAGATGTTGATACCTACAAGAATATGTCATTTATAAAAGGTCATCACCAAAAGGTAATATGTGATTTGTTTTTGGTATCTGACTTCTTGAAAAAATTTGGGTATGTGTGTAGGGCCATAGTAAGAATAGTTATGAAGGATGTCATAGCTATGTACCTTTTGATTGAGAGAAATCACTGTTGAAGGAAATATAGATGGCGCTATGAAGGAAGCCCCATATATAAAGCCAAGGACGATACTTTACGGGAAAGAAGGAATGACATAACAGAGGAAAGTGATGGATGGCTAAGCCCTACATATGAATAAATTGATGACATCAAAGTCTTGGATCATCATTCAACTAGAAGACCCTATAAATCATTGATGACAGAGTCCCTGGGTAAGAGGGATCTCTGGGAAGTTTCTATGAGCAAAGGAACTCAAGCAAGTTTCTAAGTGAAGAGAAACTTGGAACTCGTTCCTAGTTAAGAGGGAGAGTTAGACACTACATTCTTATCTTCAATTCGGAATAAATAATGGAGGATTATGTAATCATCTAGCATCCAACACTCTTTGAGGATGTGGTAGGGAATCCAAGACAAGAGCGAGCAAGAGGACTGATATTCTTGAGGGCTCGGAACCCAGGATGAGAATAGTCCTAGTAGGTCATACTCAGAGAACACCCGTGTGGGTATCACCCTAAGAGATACAATTATCATATGTTTCTATAAGTCATTGGTCTCGCCAACATTGTCCTTTGATATAAGAGAGAGAGAGACTAATTGGTCAAGGCCTTGCTAAATGGATAAAATGTTGGTTGAAATGATGTTATAACAGATGGATTGCAAATCTAATTCTTCTTATGAGAAATTCTTCAGATTGAGAATGACCAAGTACCATTATGAATACATCCCTAGTTAAGAGGGAGTGTTGAAAAAAGTGTAACTAGGTTAGGTCTTCATAATGACATGATCTTTGTAATTGATGTAATAAAAGGAAATAAATTATTTTTGTAATCTTGCTACAAGGGTTTCATGAGAAAGTAGTGTCATTAGGTTAAAGTCATGTCATGTGTATAGTGACTTTTCATGATTTTATGTAAATATGTACAAGTCTTTAAAGATGTGTAACAACCCTCGAAGACTGAGATCAATGCCTCGAAAGAAATCTTATCAAAGTCTACAAGCAAAAAGATAAGGATATGATCATGTCGGCTTCAAATAAATGAATTAAATATATAAATATATGTCATGTCATCTTAAAGCAAAAGTCACGTCAGTTCATGATCATGTCGACTCATATATGGAACGCTCATCACTATAAATACCCATAAAGGGTCAGCGTAAAAGTGAGAAGACATAATTCGTATGCCTCTATAATCTTCTCAAATTAGGGTTTGACTACACCTCGTTTTGGTTTTAGGTGGAGTCACAACCTCAGATACATGGAATAGTAAATAACATTTTATGATGTCACCAAAATGAGTTAAGTTCTAAACCCTTTCAGCATGCCTATGATCTGAAGGTGGTGTCCTCGGATGGAGAGATCAGAAAAGGATGTATGTGATCTGGTCATGTCACTATCTCATTCTCAGCATATCTATCTCAGATAGATGAATAAAGACAAACCTCAGATGAGGACACAGTAGATGGACTTCCTCGTCCTACATATATAGTACTATCTTGACTTAGTAGAGATTACATTGGTCTTAAGGATGATATCCCTATAGCGGCATGATGAATTGTAGTGGTGAAGATCTATAATATCTCATCATAATCACGAAGTGAGAAAACCTTGACATACTTGTGAAAAGAGACATATAGTCTCATTGGTTACCACAGTATTCAGATTTAATGTGATACAGTCTTGATGTACTACAAAGAGCAGTGACAAGGATCACAATCTAGATCTTGACATAACTATAATCATAGTAGCTATATCTTGTAGATCAGTGATCTCATTGTCTCGAAGTGCAACAGTGATATCGGTGTAGCAAGATATGCATTAGTAAATAATCATGATGATACTGTTATGAAGGTCTCTATGTTTCAGAAATGGTCTCAATGAAGAAATCAACGAGGATGATCTTAGTTAAAGTAGAACAGTAGTGGAACTATGATGACATAGGTGCAAGCAACAATGATGATGATGATCCCATCAATGGCAAGGAACATGATTGATGTCTTGGTCTTGGAGAGGTAGAATGTGTCAAGGGTCATGGTCTTGGTATTTGCCAATGGAATATTTATAAGAAGAATTTTTTTGTGGGTTTTCCTCTCCAAGAGGGAGAGGTTTTGACCCTAGCAGAAAGCCAAACATTTGTGTTCTTGTCCCTTTTGTCTTGATAGCAATTTGATGAAGTAATCACACATACTAATAATGAATGGAACGTTAATCTAAGATAAATTGTATAAATGCTTCACAAATTGTTATCATATTAAAGAAGAATCACCTTAATATGCATGCCCTAGATTCTTCAACAAAGCTAACATTAGAAATTGTAGATGTGCAACACTAAGACTAGTTTATTTCCATATTTCTACCCCATATTAGGATACCATTGATGCATCAACAGATCATTAGAGATCCCATTAAAATTGGAGGATTCCCTAATAGGAGGTGGAGAAAGTGATGGAATGGCTTAAATACAATCATGTTGGCTTTGCTAACCTTGCAACTCCAATATTTGACTAAGGGAAAAGAAATATAAGAAGAGGTATTGGTGTACCATCTATTGAACATAGAGTCACCATAGCAATGAATGTAAGTTGTTAACTGATTATATGGAAACTAGTGCAACGAATCCATTTATGCATGGTAGAGAGATGTCGTGTGAAATATGTCGAGTGTGGGGTCACACCCCCCAAAGTTTCCCAATGATGAAGAAATATGAAGCTATGGCCCGCACTCTATTTTTTGAATTATAAAAAATCAATGGGACATGATATTCACCATGTTCACACATTGAAGTTAATATGTGAGCACAATTTTGATTTATTTTAAGTACAAGGATCCAAAGGGACTTAAACAATTCCAGTTGGTTTCCATCAACCAAGGTATAACTAGTATGGACAATATAATCAGTCAAGGCAAGGACAAGGAATAACAATTAGAGGAATAGGAAGACAGGATTAAGGAAGACGAGGGTTTGGATGGGATCGAGGTATGATATCTTTCTATAATTGTGGACAATAGGGATATATTGCATGAGACTGCACTAATATCTGCTACACATGTATGTATTGTTGAGTGTTAGATCGCTTGACTAAGAGTTTTCCACAATTGACTGCCAAATGACAAGAGAAGAAAGTATTGAATATGTAGATGATAGTTGTTGAGCCCTACAAAACCCACTTGAATGTTGGCATGGTTACTTGAGGATGTTCAAGACATGGGCAGATTTTGTGAACCCTAGGATGTGATAGCCACAATTGGTGACAAGAATGCCTAAACCTCCTCCAAATTTTGATCTTGAATAGGAAAAAGGTGACGTACAATGAAAAATGGAGGAAGACTGTTTTTTATAAATATGATAGACCATAGGAAACCTATAAAGTAACCATGCCAACTATCTATGATGGTATTGTAGGTAGAGGACTAGTGATAGAGGCAGATCCAGTTCATAATCTACTTCAAAGTTGTTTAGAGTTAGTAAAATATACACATGAGTTGGAAAATTTTAGGAATTTGGTGGAAAAGTGTTCCAAATAACCTAAAGTAACTAACGTGCAAGCCTCACCACACATAGTGAACCAGGTATATTGTAAGAAGATAACTAGTAAAGAATTATTATTTAGCACACATATTGGGGAGTATGAGATGGATAATATTATACTGGACCTGAGGTTTGAAATAAATATTTTTCCAAAAATCACTTCAGAGATGAGGGGGAATCCAAAGTTGACTTGGTCCCCTATTCAGTTACGATTAGCGAATCAACAACGTACTTTTCCCATTGGTTGACTGATGGGGGTGCTAGTGGATATTGATGGAGTGTCGAGCACTATCAATTTTGAAGTGATAGAGGTTATGGATGACATCAATCCATACCCTTCGTTATTAGGGATTAATTAGGCATTTGAAAATAAAGTGATCATTATCCTAAAGAAAAGACAAATGATTTTTGAAGGTGGAGATATCTTATTTATAACACCATTGGATCCATGTGAGGGAGACCGGTACGTAGAGCCAATTAAAGGTGAGTTGATTTAGGAGGAGTTGGACAATATCTAAAATGTGATAGCTCAAAGAGAGGATTATATGAATCCAACCACTAACAGAGTGGTGATTTGGCATTGCATTGGGTCTTGTGCCTATGATTCAAAAGAAGTGGTAGAAAATTGGCAGAACAATTGCATGATGTCAGTGCATGGAGGTGTGCACACATCACTAGAATAGTACGTTGGATAGGGATCGAGGTACACAATCCAGCTCACTTTGATGGACTGTCTAATGTAAGTATTTTTGTCAAAGAGATTTAAGTCTAGATACCAAAACACCATAGGATTCCTGCATTGGATGTTTTGTTGCGCACAACCCCCGCTAGATGGCGGGTTGTGTATAAGGACCATGTCACGAGATAGAAATATTGAAAATAGTTGATAAACATTATATTCGAGACCAGCTATTGGGTCCCTAGGGAAAGTTAATTGAGCATGGAATTCCCAAGAACACACTTGAAGTGGTGTGTTGTGACATGGAAAAAAGGATGTGTATTGAGCTAGAAGTACATAAAATAACACAAGATTGGGATGAGATGGTGTAAAGTTTTAGAGCCACTTTTAGCTTTGAAGCAGAAGAACCAGTACTTGATGAAGATTTCAAGGTGTTATGACAGAAAATTCTTGCCATAAGGGAGCCGATAGTGCTGAAAAGTGAGTCATTTTATTCTAAGCACAGACATCTATAGTGGATACAAGATATTTTGGAATGTTACAATGTGACAAAATAGGGTGAATATGACGATGATCCCCGAAATATAGAAATTCCATAGGTTGAAGGGGAATGTGTAGTGGATGGACCACCACTGTAATTCATCAAGTATGGGTAGCCTATCATGACCCAAAAGGTGAAAATTGGGATAGAGGATAATCCTAAGATGACTGCAATATGAGACTACTGATATGACGAAGAAATAGAGAAGGTCATAAACCTACTACAAGAATACAAATACCTATTCCCTAATACATTTGAAGAGATGAAGGGGATTTTCAAGGAATTGGGAGAGATGAGGATCCCTTTAAAGCATGATGCTAATCTTGTGAAGAAACGAACTTATCAGTTGAATCCAATTTATAAGGAGAAGTTCAAGAGAGAATTAGATAAGATGATACAAGCATGAATTATCAAACTAGTGGAAGAGTAAAAATGGATAAGCTTGATGGTGGTCCAGAATAGGAAGACAAATGAAATAAGGATCTATGTAGACCTCCGGAAGTTGAATGATGCCTATGCACATGATATTTTTCCTACCCCATTTGCAGATGAGATATTAGAGAATGTGAGTGGGAAGGAGGCTTACTCCTTCACTGAAGCATTTTTTGGTTATCATCAAGTGAAAATCGCTAAGGAGGATGGCTATAAGACCACCTTTGTAATCGAATGGGGATGATTCCAATTATATTAAAGAATGTGCAAGCCATTTTCTCCTGGATAGTGGTTGCAACATTCAAGGAGTCCATCCACAAATTTCTATAGGTATACTTAGATGATTGGAAAGTGTTCAATCTATTAAAGAAACATATTGAAGTACTACAACTCATGTTATAGAGATGCATACAACTACAAATCTCCTTGAATATCAATAAATGTATATTTTTCAAACACTTTGGTTCTATTAGGGCATGTTGTCTACAAACAAGGCATACTAGTAGATCCAGGAAATATTGCAATAATAGTAGACCTACCACCACCTAGTTCAGTTATACAGTTGCGATATACCATGGGGAATACAGACTACTATTATAAGTTTATACAATGGTATGCTAAGATTACAACACTTATGGAAATTTTTTGAAAAGGTGGACAAATTTCAGGTCGAATGAGGAGTGTCAACAAGCCCTTGACACCTTAAAAGAGAAGTTGTTGTTTATGCCTACCTCAATGTTTATGGATTGGAGCAAGGAATATCATGTGCATGTATATGCATCATCCATTACACTGGGTACAATCTTGGCACAACCCAAGGAAGGGGATATTAATCATCATATTTCCATTTCAAGCAGAAAGTTGTTGATCATTGAACATAAGTATACTATGATGGAAAGGGAAGGGTTGGTGATGGTGTATTCCCTTCAAAAGTTCAGACACAACTTATTAGGTAACAAATTCAAATTATACACTAATCATTCTAAATTAAAAATCATGTGTTCGGGGGGAGGATTTGTAGATGGCTACTTTATTTATAGGAGTATTATTTCCAAGTGGTGGTCATTCCCACAAGGTTAAATGCAGGGCCTAGTCATTTTTCATGTTTGACCTCGGGTGAAGAGGCATGGGACCCTCAGGATAATTTGTTAAATGTACAACCTTTTTATCTGACTATGGTGGATGATTACTTCACAAAGATTGTGCACTTTATGAGTACATGGATGGCTCCAAAAGATTATGCAGTGGCATAGAAGAAGCATCTAGAAGTGAAAGTTGTTGACTACTAGTTAATTAAGGGATAATTGTATAACTTAGTAGTAGATGGGATTCTATGTATATTTTTTATGGAGCATGAGAAACTAATAATTTTAGCAGAAGCACACATAAGAGTTGTAGGAGGACACTACACAAGACCATCCACAATGTAGAAGATCCTGCACACATGATTATGGTGGCTCATTGTGCATGTTGATGCTAATAATTTTTGCAAGACATTCGATGTATGCCAAAGAGTGGGGAGGCCATCTTAATGACATGAAATTCCTTTAACTCCTCAACTCACCTAGTAGCAATTTCATAAATGGGAAATTGACTTCGTCTGACCAATTGACCCACTAGTGATAAGGATTGGCGTGTGGTACATAATCATCGCTACCAACTATTTGACCAAATGGGTGGAAGTTGCATCAATAAAGGATTGTATCACAGAGACAACTAACCACCTCTTGTTTGAAAATGTGGTAACCAGGGTTGGATGCCTGAGAATATTAATGAGTGATCAAGGCACCCACTTTCTAAATAAGACTATTGCATCAATGACAACAAAGTTTGAAATATAATTCCAGAAAAGTACTCCCTACCATCCACAAGCTAATGGTATGGTGGAAGTGCTTAATAAGATACTAGAGATTGCACTTGCTATGGTGTAGAATGTGCAGTGTGATGACTAGGATTTGAGGATACCAATGGTCTTGTGGGCCTATAGGACTGCATGCAAAATGTTGATTGAGGAGACACCCTTCCATTTAGTATATGGATAGGAAGCCATTATACCAATGGAGTTCTTGGTACCAAGTCTGCACATCACAATAGCCATACAGCTAATAGAGTTTGTCACCATGGAGCAGAGGTTACAGGAGTTACTGCAATTGGAAGAAGATCGAGCATTGGAAAATTTTCACTAGTATGTACAGAAAACTCAAGATAAGTCTTGGAATGACAAGAGGATTAATCAAAATAAATTTCTAGCAGGAGATTTGGTCTTATTATATGACAGTAAGTTCCTTAGGCATCCAGGTATATTCTAGATGCACTGGATGGGGCCATATTTCTTTCAATATGAAATAGATGTAGGCACAGTACAATTAAATAACTTGGATGGCATGTCACTTGAGGTGTTTTTCAATGTGATTAGGTTGAAACTATATGAGGAAAACTAAGCTCCTACACATTTCACATGAATAGGATCAAGAAGTAGTCTATTGGTTGTGCATAGATAAGGTAGACTAATGGTGGTTTGTAGGGAGTTTAAAATTTTATTTTCCAGAGTTGGGAGTTAGAAGTTTATTTGATGTTATTGAAGTATTAGAATATTTCACATTAGAGAAGATACAATGTATCATTGTTATCAGACTGGAGAACGTGTCGTGTTGGGGTTTTCCTTACCATCTAGAATCATGCTCAAAGAAAGGAAGAAACAATGAGACTAAATAGTGGCATGACACATGTTGTGTATTAGGGTCAAAGTCATGCCAACACTAAGTGTGGGATATATGTGCGATTGTTTTCTTGGTCAAACGAATTGTCTTAATAAAATAAGTCAATTCGCTCAAACATATATCATCAATCTAGGTAGGTATTTTTATTTCAAGGTTATTATGAAAAATATATGCAAGCAACAATAATTAACTGGCATTTGCTAATTCCTAATGCTAAGATTTCTCCAACAAGAACAAAGTTTTCACTCTTCACACTTGTAAAAATGAAAATCAATCTCACTGTCAAACCCTAATTTGCATAAAAATAAATCACTACGCACAATGCTAGAAATAAAATCACACTTGCACCCATCCACTTTCAAGCCACTCTTGTAAGGAAAAGAATGATCAATCCCTAAATCAATTAACAATAAAAAAAACTAGAAAACATTCCTTTTCAACAACAAATTATAAATCTATAGCATAAATTGAATAGCACCAGCACATTTAGTAAGGATCGATCCAATAACTATGTTGTCAATCGAGCAATCTACACAAAATATTCTACAAGTTAAACTAACTAATAGTACAACAATGTATATTAACAAGAATCTATAACAGTTAGAATTACAATTATAATAATAATTGGGTTAACATAACCTGAAAATAAATTAATATGTAACAAATAACTACCTCTACTGAAACAACAAACCCTGCTAAATGGGAAGACCCTTCCTCCTCAGTAGGGGGCTGGTGATTCACAGGTCACAAATCTACAATTCAGAGATAAGCCATAGCTTGCAGAGATTTCATTAGCTTTGGAAATGAAGTCACAAGATGCATTGTTACATGGATGATGGTGCTTCCCCTTCCTAAGTTAACTTATTCATTTTCTTACTTACTTATCCTCAACATATTCTCTTCCCATACATTTTATACAAAGAGATAAGGGGTTGAATTGGAACAAATCCCCCAAATATGGGTTGTCAAAGTTATGAACAAATTACCAAATATTGACTCTACTTTATTTTGGGATATGTTTGTTGGAAAACAACTCAAGGTCTAATTATAATAGATTTATTGTCATAGAATCAACTAAGAATAGGTTAGACACGTTTTAGTTGCCAATAGTTTGCTTTGTTTGGGACGTAGTTTCTCAACGGATACAACAACAAAGATATTCCTGAAAGAACCGAACATAGTTCCTAGTCCACAAATGTTTTGGGGAAATTGCCCATGTATCACCTAATTGGGGATGTTCAATGAGAAACCCATGTCACAGATTTCCCAAATTCATCTTAATCACCTGAAGTTGGTCACTTAATTATGTCTGCATGAGTTGTTTGAATTATAGATCATGAGCTGAAGCCTAACATATTTTACATGGGAATGAGTAAGGAAACACAAATCCATGCAACATCCCTGGGAACAAAATCCATGTTCCAGAATTTCTCTTGGATCTATGTAAATATTACATCCATGGAGGTTGTTACTATTATTGCATAGGAACCACTGCAACAACACTAGGAAAACCATCATTAGCAAAACCAACAATAATCCTTTCTAATTTGTCAAAAATAAAGGAAAATAATGAAAATCAACTAATTAAACATTGTAAGCTTAATATGGCATATGCAAGAGGAAACAAAATAGGATGGGTAATAGACAACCAAATAAGTGTGGTAAAGTGATGACAATGGGTGTTTAGAATGGTAAAAAATAGGACAATTTGGTGGCCCAACATCTCCCCGATGCCTTCCCTTTTGCATTTCCCCATGCAAACATGGTAGCATAGACAACAAAGAGTCACCCAAATTTTCAAATGCACTAACCTACATGGATGCACTAGGCATCTCTTTGACAACAAGTGTGTCAAATATTCTTTTTTTTATTGCAAAAACTGCTACTATGATGCAACACAATACCTTTCTCAACAATCTATCCTTTACCTTGAATGATTTTCTTGTTGTTTGTCCATTTTCCTTCCATGAATGATTCCAATAATATTAATGAGCTTGATCATTTATATTATTCCGATAACAATTTCTTGTGTGACAATATTGTCTTTTTCATAGGCATACATACATGATACATTTCTACAATAGATCCTGCCAAAAAACTTTTTCAAACAATGGTTGTCCTGTTTGGTCAAAATTCCACTTCTCATAAACATGTTTCCATTATCCAATCATGAACAAAAAAAAGTGACATAACTTATGATGTTTCAATCCATGGTTACCTATATCAACTTATAAATATTATGCTAATTCTCATGACCATCATACCTTCAAAAATAATCTTTCAACAGTTCTAATGGAGGTGCAACAATATGCACATGGAGCTGCAACAATTTCAAGGACATTAACTTTTCATGCAAACAAGACTTTAGATTGAGATAATTTTCAGTGGGTGTGTTCATAACAATATAATGTATTTATATACCAAAAAACACTACAAACCATTGCACAAATCCTGAGATATAACAAATAAACTACTACATAAATTTCAACAAACTTTTAAAGGTGTATCAACAAATTGTTATAAGTGTAAAAATAAACTTTGTTAAGAAAATTATCACAAAGTAGAACTAGATTTTGGTGAAATTTTTTGAGCAAGTTTCTAATATTTTAATGCTTCTCCACACCAGAAATCAAAGCCATCTGATGCACAAATATCGAGATATAAGAAAATTGGATATTGATTATGATGCTTCATTTCTCAAAAATTTTAAGCAATATTTAGCTGAAAATCTGCAGGTTTTCTCAGATTACCTTAATGCATCTCTCCTCCAAGTTTTACAGAAATATGATGCACAAATCTTAAGAAATAAGAAAAATGGTTGTAGGTGATAATTCTTAATTTATCGAAAAGTATAAACTAGTTTTTCTTGAGAATTTGTGGGTTTGTTTGTCTAACCATAATGCTTTCATCCTCCAAGTTTCACAACAATCCAATGCATGGGTTGGGAGATATCTTTAAATCAATTTCTACATTTTTTATTAGAAAAATAGTCTAAGTAAATGAAAATTTTCCACCATGTTTTGTAAGCATTTCTTCTCTCCCACACCTGCACTTTTGCATGTCTTCATGCAAACAAGGTATATTTGCCAACATATGACCAATACCACCCAATATAACAACATAGTTTACATTTGAGGTTGTTGTTAGATCAATCGTAGCTTGTGGGGATACAAAACAAGTCATCAATCAAGTGAGCCTTTAGAAGACACTGTCAGAAATGCATTTGTAGAGCTATAGTAAAAAAAAAATCTAAAAATAACAAATTACTGATAGTAAAAAAAAATAATTTAAAAAAATAATAAAAATTAAAAAAATAAATAAATATAAAATAATAAAATAAATAAAAATAAAAATGATAAAATAAATAAATCAATAAATAATTTGAGAAAGAATTGAATTTGTTTGTTTAGTGATGCAGACCAATGGATTGGTAAGAGATAAGGGTTGAAATAGATATGAAAAACAGTGGCAAGATGAAAAACAATGAAATTCAAAGCTTATAGTAGTCTCTTATCATTATCACTTAAATTTTTAACAAATCAAAAAATTTCAAGTTGATTTTTACCTCAGATTTTACCTCAACATTTTTTATGTTGTGAGGCGTGCTGATAAACAAAATTTGAAGCTAAAACAAAGATGTTGTTGATTTGATTCAAAATATAGCACTGACGTGTGATGAAGGCTACTCATGAATCTTGCTTTTTAGGGAAAATATGAACAAACATATTTCTAGTCATCCTATAACAACACCTAAAAATAATGAAGTAACAACACTTATAGAGTAATCACAATCACTATAATATGGTTGTCAGAGATTTTGAAGGGGTGAAGGCTAAAGTTGTTGCTTCCCTGACTATCTAACAATATGTTTATTGACTACAACTACTAGAAAATGAATGAAAGGTTGTTTTTTAACTATTTTAAAATTCATTTTTACCATCCCATAGATTGTAGGAGTACTTCCTCCAAACCGGATAGTTTCCTTGTCATCAAAATTTCTACAAAACACCTCATGAGAAGCCTATGTCAGTAATTCATCCCCTACAAAACCTCATTATAAATAAAAGTGGCATGATCATGTTGAATTCCATGGCATGAAAAAAATATATAAATAGGGTAAAAAGGGTGACAAATTATATATTCTCAAGATGAGTCATTTATCTATGTCTATGTCTCTCAAAGTCTTACCATTATCCAAGTGTATAAAATAAGCCCCCTTATATGGGTAAAGTAAATCACCAACACTAAGGGTCCCTACTTCCATGAAAACCTATTTATTTTATAAAAGATAAAACTTCAAAGAATAATACTTGAATGAACTTAAATCCATTCTCTGAAATACAAGATATGAGGTTTATTCTTCCTATCTTGGAATTCAATGACAATTTCTTCAGTATGTGACCCAGAGCCTTAACTCAAAGTCAGTTATATGTGTGCCAATGTGTGTTCCTCATATTCCTTACTTAGCATATCCCCTCTACTAGCAGGCATGTTCAGTACCCCAGTGGATTTGCCTTGGTACCATACATGTATAGCCTCATTGATAGTAGGCTTGTTCAATACCCAGATGGGTTTACTTGTACTTCCTGATACTTCTGTTTTATTATTTTTTCTTTCTTCACATGAATAATTTTTTACATATATAACACTTAATAGATTTGAAATAATGTATACTACTCATTGTGAGTTTTTAGAGTGTAAGGAAGTCGGGTGGTATGAGAGTATTTTAGATTTTCTAGGCACATGACTCAGTATTCATGTTTAGCCCATGGGTGACACCATTCACAACGGTCTTAAATATCATCTATTTAATGTGTATTAAAATGAAGCATCTTAGATAGTAACTGAAAGGCCCCTCTAGAGGTCATGCTAGAGTTCTATTAAAATCATATTGAGGTTCTACAGGCGCAGTCCACCATATGAGGCTTTTCAACAATACCCTTTAAAGGAACTTGGAAAAATTTATTGGATAACAAATTTTAGAGAAACTAGACTTGTATGATTTATTCATATGATAGTACCATTGTTTCTTATTACAACTCTTAATTCCCCACAAAATTTTAAGCTTGTGGATAGGAAGTGTTACACAAAAATATCGTCACCTTGATTATTTGCAGTCGGTATGGGTCTATCACCACCTATACCAGCTTCCTAAGCAAGTCTCAAACCTCAGCTCTTAAAAACAAGCTTTAGAAATGAGAGAAAGACATCAAAAAATCAATGTAACTCTGGTTCCACACTTTCTCTCACTTTTGCCTGCGGGCCCGCACCTTTTGTTCAGGATATATGCGTACTTATACGCTCTGTATGTAAAGGGGAGGGTGTGTACCCCTGTGAAAGTCAAAAGGCGCAATTTTTATCTTAAAAAACTCACTTTGGGTTAATTCTAGAGTTTCTAGAAGGATTTGTTACGTGGATTGTTCGCTCCAAGTGGTTCATGCATCCCATAAGAGGAGGAACTAATCCCTTGTTAAGAGGAGCTATCCCTTTGAAGGAGGATTCTATCCCTTTGAAGGAGGACTTGGTAACTGATCTCCATTGCACTATAAATTGAGGCATTGGGTCAGTGGCCAGGGAGGTTAGAAGCTGAACTTTTGAGGGTAAATGCTAGTGAAATCAAGACTTCCTATTTGAGCTTAAGAGGAGAAATCACATACCTTTTTGGCTTCATTGGGGAGTGAGTGAATCTTGTCAAAGTAGAGGAGACTTCTTGTTGGACCCTGGGAGGAGCTTGTACAGTGTTAAGGCAAAGGTTGTAAGGTTCTTCTCTTTTGAATTAATACAATGAAGCTCATTTTTCTCAACAAGTATCTCATGTTATTTGTTTCATGGACTCCTTGACTTTCATGTTAAATATGTTTTATAATATTGGTTATTCAGGTGCTATTTAATCATTTGCCTTGTTTGTGTTTGCAAGTTTGCGATAAAGGAACTTACTTGGATCAAAGAAGCAAAGGCATCCCCAAACTTGCGTTGGACATGAGGTAGGCCTTAAACGCATTTGTTTGCCATTATTTTAAAGCACATTTAGAGAAAGATAGTGTCTGGTTGGTTTGTTTGTAATTAGGTCTTCTTTAGATTCTAGGAAGGTCTATCTTGTCTGCAAGATCGACTCATTCTGCGTGACAAAATGGCGACTCTGCTGGGGACTTGATTGTTTTCCTTGTTTTTCTTTGACTTGAGAAACTTTCTTTTTTGTTTCTGTTTTTGGCTTGTTGTGTGTGGATTTGGGTAGAATTAGTGGATTTAGCTTTGTTTTTTATTTTTCATTACTTTAGTCGAAGTCCGTAGTTTGCACATGTATCACAGTGCATACTTGTACGCACTTTTACTTTGTGCATAGAGCGTACACGCACCTGTGTAAAATATGAACCTGCGTACCCTGCTAAAATTTTGAAATTTTGAATTTTGCTCTTTAAATTAGTTTTATCTTGTTTTTGTAGTGGTTATCCTCTGCCCATACCTCCATGTGACTGGTTGAAATCTTTCCTTGGTTTAATTTCATTAGCACTAGGGTTTTAGGTGAAATTCCTAGGAGTTTTGCTTCTTGGATTTGTTTTTCGATTTGGTTGTGTAGTGGCTCTGAGCTTAGAAGCTGTAGGGACTTCAGATCACCTTAGTGTCTACCAGCCTTCTTATGAGTCTAACCATTTATGAAATCTCCCCTTGTTGACGAATCCGCTTTGAGTTTTCTCTTTACAAAACTTCGAAAAACTTGTGATTGAAAGTTTGGATTTTCATTTTTCAAAAGGAAAACAAAATTGGTTGTTCTTGACTTATTTGTGATTCTGGACAAATTGGTCCTTGGTTTGCTTATATCCAAGTAAAACATCCTCAAAAAGACTTTTTGTGAGCTTTTACTTGAAATAAGTTTTCATAGTTTGTAGATCTTAAGTTTGCTTTATTCATAG
The DNA here is from genome assembly GCA_000404065.3 of Pinus taeda. NCBI lineage: Eukaryota > Viridiplantae > Streptophyta > Pinopsida > Pinales > Pinaceae > Pinus > Pinus taeda. The sequence goes on from APFE030765434.1 coordinate 66,385, forward strand.
TTTTCTCAAAGATTTGCTTTAGTTATAGTTTTAAATGTTTTATAAAATATCAAATCTCTTTTGAAAAATTTTGTCTTGGTAGCATTTGAGTGTTCGAATGAAAAAAGGAATTCTTGTGAAAATAATTAGTTGTCTCGTTTTGAGTGCATTGGAATGAATACTCTTCTTTTGATTTGATCGTTAAGAAAGATTTGTGTTTTTAAGTATTTGCATCTTCCAACTCTTTCCTAGCTAGAACTTCATTGAAGAGAAAAGATAATTTAATCATCTTAAGTGCATTTTTGTAGTGATTTGAGTCGAGTCTTTACACCACAAGTTTCATCTCCATCACCTCTTGACTTAATCAAAAACCACTAAAAATCACGCTTAAAATAAAATCAATCTAGCAAATTTTTCTTTCTAGGGCTCTAATACACCAACATAGCTTAGGCTAGTATCTTGGAGTAGGGAGTAATTAACTCTCCCAGATAGTAAAACAAACAAGTAGCTTTATCTTGCAGTAGGAGAAATCCAATTGTTGCATCTATGCTCTGGGAAAGCTCCTCTTAAAGGAGAAGCACGAGATCGTGTCCGAACCAGTGTGGGAATCAATCCTTCCTCATTGGGAACGATGCCAGATATTCACGTATTACAAACAGTAAACCTTGGATTAACCATTGTCGAGGAGCCTGGGGTCACTTGCTGGTAAACCTCGGATTATGTCGAGAAGCCTTCAAGGGGATTGAGCTAGCTACTATGCCCTTGCGTGCGTATCGGATCGTAGACTGTTCCCCCAGGTATATTTGTTTCTATTGGTAACCTTAGTGACCATATTCTCTAGGATTCTTCCTAAGGTGACGGTGGCAGGAAGATCCCACTCTAACTGGAGCAGACGTCGGCTAGACTCACTTGGATTTTCTGGGGGGTTCTCTTCACTCGAGATGGTTAAGTGGAGGAATTTGTGCCAGTCTATTCATTAAGCAGGTTCCTGGGGAAACTGTTCCAACCGCTATTTCTGTATCGAACTCTGCAACGTTGGATTTCATAACCAACTAGTGTTTTCAGTCCGGAAAGTTACTGTTTCTGTGTGTTTGATCTCTTAGATTCTTTAGGCATGTGATTCAATTTGTTTGGTTCTTTAGAGACTTTAGGTGGTTTTCATTGAGATTTTACTTTTTTTTCGTGTGAAGTAGTTAAAAGTCTTTAATTGTGGCTGAATTACCGAGGCATTCCCGTAGACTTCGGGGCCAATCCCCTGAGTTTGTTAACATGGTTGAGTTACTGAGGACATCCCGTAGACTTCGGGGTCAACCTCCTGAAGACATACCGAGCCAGCTTGAAGGCTTAAAAGTCCTCGTATCTCCAAGTAGCGGTAGAAGTGGGTCACCTGAAGAAGGAGAACCTTCTTTGGTAGAATATTCTGATTCTCAACCGTTAGTAATTTCAGAAGTTACTAGTAGTATTGCATCTACTAGTGATATAGCTGAAGAACCTGAAGTAGCTAAACCCGAATCTGAAGTTGCTGCTACTCCCGTATCAGAGTTTGTTTCTCCGACTCCTAGTGGTCCTAGTTCTCCTAGGGTAGAAACCGTAATTACCCAAGATCTTCCTGCTTGACTCATAGCAATCGAAGAGCTTGCTATTTCGAATATCGAAGAAAGCTTTCCTTTTCCAGACAATTGACCTATCTTAGAACTTAGGGAGCGTGAATCGATTTTTTATAGTCCGCCTAGGAGCACTGCTTGGTACCGTTCACTGACCTATCTTTTGGAAAATTCAGGACTTAGTTTTTCACCACCTCGTATTTTTTATCACCCTTCACCTAGAGATCATTATCCTCCATTGAATATGTCTAGTCCGTCATCCATGTATTCTCAATCTCCGGAAGCCTATTTGTACGACGGTCCTTCTGTTCCCGTTGGGTATCAGTCCATCTCTGGTACTTTTACGGGAGCATCTCCTCAACCTATCGAACAGAAGTTGTTAACTAGAAGTAGTGGTACTAAACGGTTGAGTTCAGAAGAAATTCTAATGATGTCAGGTTCTCAACCTCAAGGTGGCCAGTTATCACCTGGGGGGCAACCTCAAGGTACTCAGTATGTGCCTAGGGGGCAACCTCAGGGTACCCAGTATATGCCTGGGGGGCAACCTCAAGGTACTCAATTTGCGCCCGGGGGACAACCTCAAGGACAGTACATACCTACGGGACAGTACGTTCCTCAAGGTTAACCCCAGACTCAATATGTACCCCAAGGTCAACCTTAGTATCAGTATGTACCCCAAGGTCAACCTCAGTATCAATATGCACCCCAAAATCAACCTCAATATCAGTATGTACCTCAAGGTCAACCCAGTATCAGTATGTGCCTCAGGGTTATCAACCCCAAGGTCAGTACCCATCTCAAGGTTACCAACCACCTTCTGGTCAATCATATTATCAACCCTACCCTCAACTCGGTTATGGTCCTCAATATCCTCAAGGTCCATACCCCATAACGAATTTGGTGTGGGATCCATCTCAATCCCAACAGGTTTTGCAACCGAATGTGCAGCCGTCATCTCAACCTGGACAACCCTTGGTCGCTGGTCCATCTCGGCAACCTGTCTAGCCTACTGTTCAAACTTCTGCACCCTCTGTAGTTTCTCAGTCTGGACCTAGTATGCCTCCTACTCTATCTCAAACGTCTGCTGCAACTACCACAACATCTACTCCATCTACCCCACCTTCTTCTGGAGTATCGGCAGCTCCGGTGCCTACTGTTCCTGTATCTAGTCCTCAGACCTCTTTACCTCAGTCTGGATCTACCGTCCAGACTTCGGTTCAGATGCCTGTAGGAAGTACGGTTGTTACTTCTCAACCTCAATTTAATCAACCTCCGTACCAAGGACAGTATCCATACGGTCCTGCTGTGCAGCAACCAACCTATCAGTATCAACCGTACCCTGGGTATACATATCAACAACCTCAGCAACCCCAATATGGTCCGGTTAATCCTGGTTTTCCAGGAGGTCAAAATATCCCAAATGCAATTCCCATTCCTAGTTATCCAGATATCCTCCTCCTGGGGCTGGTTTGCAGACCCCAAGTTTCAGGGACCCTAATCGTCAGTTACCATTCATCGCAACTTTGGACTTGCCTGACTTGACGCGCCTTACGAACGATCCAATCAACTATCCTTCGTATTGGCCGCCAATGCCGCATAAGTTGTCCAATGATATTCCTAAATTCGAAGGTAAACCAGGAGAGGACCCGTCGAACCATGTGATGACTTATCATCTCTGGTGTGCGTCCAACTCCATTTCATATGATTCTATTCGTTTACGTCTTTTTCAATGCACTCTAATTGGTCTTGTGGCCAAATGGTATATTGAATTACCTCGAGCCACTTTTTATGATTTTAGTCAGTTAGCTACCTTGTTTTTAACTCATTATCAGTTGCCAGTCAGATATGACAATGGCACGGAGCTATTAACTTCGTTAAAGCAATCGACGTCCACTTACATCTCAGATCATATCCATGAATGGATACGTCGTCGGTGTTTAGTGAAGGTTTATATCCCGAATCAAATCTTAGCTGAGTGGTTTGTAAAATCCTTGTTGCCTAAGATCACTAAAGATGTAGCTAAAGCCAGAGTAGTTACTGAAGAGTAAGTCATTGCTCAAGCATAGTACCTTGACTTAGTTTACACTCAGTTGGGTACGTTACACGAGAAGATCCCCAACCTACCTAATCAAAATCAAATCGCTGCTTATCCTTTAGGGTCTCATGTCGCTGATGGTATGATTGGCATGGTGAATACTAAAAGTAAGAAGAAGTCTTCTAAGAATTCTTCTCCTATAATAACCTTGCCAGATTCCCCGACAGGAGAGTCTTCCGCGGAACTTTCCGCCAATATTCACATTGTAGAATCTTCTACAGTGAAACCAAAAACCGGTGGTAAGAAGAAAGGGAAGAAAAAGAATAAAGAGAAAAATTCAAAAGAGAAACCCGAAAAAGTGGAACCCACTGATGAAAAACGCAAACCTCGTTATCCGTGTCTCATTTGCGATGAAGACCATTATACGAGAGACTGCCCTCATCAGGTGAAAGTTGCAAAAATTGTCAAAGGTTCCCAAACTCCTGTTGTCTTGAAGGATCCTTTTCCAGCTCAAGATAGTAAGATGATAGGTTCATCCTCTAGTACCCATGAAGAACCCATCTTGATGATGTATCATGTAAGTATTGCGACTCGATCGCAAGATTATGGCAGTAAAATTCCTGTTGATGGTAAAGAAGCAGAATCTTCTCATTCCAATTCATCAACCTCAGCTCCCAGTTCCGATCCACTACAGATCGAGAAACCTAACCCGGACTTAGTAATCAAACCGCCCACAAAGGGTGTACTTCGAAAGTCTGCTTTCAATCCACATGCGAGAGCAGCTCAGAATTACAACATTGTTGAGGATTTTAGCTGTTTCACCCTCAGCAATGTTGGCTTTGGAAGTGCTGCAATCAATGTCCAGCACAGCGCAAATTACTTTTCTCAGCTATAGGAGTGTTGACACTCAGGACCCGAACCTTATAATCTTCGATCTAGAAATAAGTAGTGCACCGCGTCTACCTCATCAAATGGTTGTCCAGATTCCAGTGATAGTAAAAACAGACCTGTTCATAGGACTGTGATTGATGAGGGAGCTTCCACGTGCATTATGTCAATACAGTGTTGGAGATCGCTTGGTTCTCCTTCACTAAATCAATCCCCGACAATTCTTAAGGCCATTGATGGCCGTGGGTTTCATCCTTTCGGTATTTTACAGGATCTACCTATAGGGGTTGAAGGAAAAACCGTTAATCTAGACGTGGAGGTGGTTGATGCCCCTCTAGATTACAACCTTCTCCTGGGTCGTAGTTGGTCTTACACTATGATAGTTGTTGTCTCATCGGTCTTTCGGCTTATAAAGTTCCCTCACAATGGAAAGATTGTAACTATAGACCATTTTTCATACTTTTCATCCGACCCAGCCTCTGCTGAGAGCATTCAGCGTGTTGGCAAAGCGACGATCTTTTATAAAGATGTTGGTGTAGGGTTAGTTAAAGATTCCGGTTTACTGGGCACTTTTCCTTTCCCTCCTATCAATGCATCGTCTTCTACTGCAACCATTCATATGATTTCATCAGGAACCATTGTTAATGATGATCCTTGGATTATACCTTCTGAGACTAAGATAGACTCATTTGGTACTCTTATGCCTCTGAGTCTGTATGAACTTGCGTATCAGACCGTGCATTCGTTTTCCGACCCAATATCAACCCAAATCGACTTAATGAATGAAGTCCATGAAGAGTCATTTTCAACATCAAACTTGGAACTAAGAATGTTTTCTGAACTTGTTCAATCAGATGAGAAAATTCGTGAAATCCTGTGTGTCAATGAGTTACCATGGGAAGATCTACATCACAGATCTTCGTTTTTACCCGAGAGCGATCATTTTGAAAACAATTTTTCATCAATCTTTACAACCGAATATGTTAAGGACGCTCAGAATCCAATGAAACATCCTGATTCCGAGTTAAATTTGGCCAATATTTCTAAAACTATTCCCCTTGACATTTCAGTTAAGCCTGGAATTGTTAGAAACGTTCATATAGGTGCCTCTTGTACAGACGATGAAATTAAAACATACAAGGCCCTATTTCAAGAATTTTGTGACGTGTTTGTCTGGGCCTATGAGGAAATGCCAGGAGTTGACCGAACAATCGTAGTTCATGAAATTAAAACCTACCCGGATGCTAAACTCGTTTGGCAATGTCTGCGTCAGATTCACCGACGAAAAGCTGCTGCAATTAAAGTAGAAGTAGAAAAACTAATGAAAGCATGTTTCATTTATCCCATCCCCTTAATGGATTGGGTATCGAATATTGTTCCCGTGAACAAAAAGCAAGGGACAATAAGAATATGTATCGACTATAGGGACATTAATCGAGCATGTCCAAAGGACAATTATCCTACACCCTATATCGATCAAATTATTGATGATTCTGCCGACAGTGAAATTTTCTCCTTTATGGATGGCTTTTCCGGCTACAGTCAAATCAATATTCTGCCTACCGATCAACCAAAAACGGCATTCATTTGTCCATGGGGAACTTTTGCTTATTGCAAATTACCTTTTGGCCTTAAGAATGCCAGCGCAACTTTTCAACGGGCTATGTCTTACGCTTTTCATGATATAAAACACATTGTGCAACCCTATCTCGATGACTTGCTTGCTCATTCCTTACATCGAGCTGATCGCCTCGTCCATTTATGAGAAATATTCATGAGGTGTAGGCATTATCGGATTCGGTTGAATCCCCACAAGTGTGTGTTTTGCATTGAAACGGGTCGATTACTGGGATTTGTAGTTTCGAAAGCCAGCATTCGCATCGATCTTTTGAAGGTCGAAGCTATCATCAAATTGCCTTCTCCTTCAAGTCTTCGCCAACTCCAAAGTTTGCAAGGGAAAGCAAACTTTTTACGTCGATTTATCCCTAACTACACCGAGATTACAAAGAGTTTTACCCGGTTGTTGAAACAAAATACTTCATTCTTTTGGGATGAGATAGCTGAGAAATCTTTTGATGCTTTAAAACATGCGCTGACCCATGCACCGCTATTACATCCTCCCAACTACAACCAGGACTACTACTTGTATCTTGCCGCTTCCTATTCCACCATTGGAATGGTGTTAGTTCAGGAAGATGAATTCAGTACAGAACATGTGATATATTACCTTAGTCGCACGTTAAATCCAACTGAGCTAAAATACTCACATGTGGAGAAATTAGCATTGGCAGCTGTTCAAGCTGTCCAACGATTTCGTCATTAAATTTTATTACACAAAACTACGGTCATTTTTTATTGCAACCCTATGATCTATATTTTGACCAAGCAGTTTCTGGGGGGCAAGTACTCCAAATGGACTGTCATCTTGCAGGAGTTTGACTTAGAATTTGAAAAGTCCAGGTCAAAGAAATCTTTAGTTTTCGCAGAACTTATGTGTGACTTCCCGTGTGTTGATACAAAAACTGTTGCGGAGGAGCCCATTGCGGACGAATGCTTGTTTTTGATCAGTGCTTTAGATCCATGGTATGGAGATATCATCACTTATCTCCAAACCCAAACCTTTCAGCCAGATCTTTCACGATCCGACCGTCGGAAAATCCGATTCCAATCCCAACAATTCAAAATTATTGGAGATACTCTTTATCGTCTTGGGGTGGATTCTATTTTCCGACATTGTTTAACTCATGAAGAAGATGAAAGGGTCTTAAATGACTGTCACTTTGGAGCGTGTGGTGGTCATATGTCTGGGTATGCCACTTCCCAAAAGATATTGCGTGCTGGCTATTTCTGGCCATCCTTGTTTAAAGATTGTATTACTACAGTCCGAAAATGCCACAATTGTCAAATTGTTGATCGAAAGATGCGCGCTCCACTTGCTCCTCTTCACCCTATAATTGTCGTTGGTCCTTTTGCCAAATGGGGAATTGATTTTATTACATGTAACCCTCACTCGGCCGGGGGGCATGCGTATATTATCCTTGCGGTAGATTATTTTACTAAGTGGGCCGAGGCGATGCGTACATTTGAGGCAGATGGAAAAACAGCTGCAATTTTCATATGCAATCATATAATTGCTAGGTTTGGTGTTCCACAAGAGATTATCACTGACCATGGGCGTCATTTTTGAAACGTTATTACGACAGAACTTACAGACCAGCTTGGCTTGCGTCACGATAGTTCAACTCCTTATTATCCACAAGCCAATGGTCTGGTTGAAGCTATCAACAAAGTTTTAGTCATCATGATTCGATGAATCATTGGGATTCATCGGTCGAACTGGCACAACATGTTATTTTCAGCGTTGTGGGCATACCGAACCTCAGTCAAAACATCAACAGGGTTCACTCCTTTCCAACTAGTTTATGGTTTGGAAGCTGTGCTACCTATTGAGTGCGAAATCCCGTCATTGCGAATGGCCATCGAATTACTTCCAGCTACTTCCGAAGAGGAAAGACGTTTATTATACTTAGCTCAGCTAGATGAGAATCGCCGCGATGTTGCATTGGTGATCGAATCTCATGCCAAACGTATTAAGGCTCAGTATGATCGAAATGTAACCCCTCGAAATTTTTCGGAAGGAGATCTAGTCCTTTTGTACGATCAAGAAAATGATAAATTAGGCACTGGAAAATTTGTGCCTATGTGGCATGGTCC
>APFE030765436.1:0-13661 GCA_000404065.3 Pinus taeda
ATCTATATTATCATAAATCAATATCATTAATCCTTTGAGAGAGCCCTCTCAGGCTAAGGAGGCTAATCCTTAGTCAAAAGATTGGTGTGAAACAGTTACACAGAGTCTACCTGATCCGCAGCCCTTCAGTGCTTGATTTTGTGATAACACCTTCCACCTTGCAACTTCAACTTTACTTTTCCGCAACCAACGATTCTAGCCTTCCTGTCATCCCCCAAGAAGACATCACCACCATCATATTTCTCATACTCACAGAGCCACTCTCTATGGGGAGTGAAGTGAAAGGATGCACTTGAGTCAATCAACCATGCCTCATGATCTACATTTGTACTTGAAGAAGCCATATACACATCCCCACCTTCATCTAAGGTGGTTTTTGCCTCTATAGAAGGAGCATCATTAGATCCCTTTCCTTTATCAGGAGCTTTAGATTTACAGTGCCTTTTGTATCTCCTTCCTTTCTGCATTTCCAACACACCACCTTTACAGGTTTTCCTAGAGATTTAGATCTCCCCCTAGATTTAGATCTCCCACTCGATGACTTATTTTTGTTTATGTTATGGGGCCATCTTCGTACAAACAATGCATCACCATTCTGGCTCTCCGTATTTTTCCGTCTCATCTCCTCTGTCAGCGAAGATGAGACTATTTCATCAAACTTCAAGGCAGATGCATTACTACCTATTGCAACAACCAGACTATCCCATGAATCTGGTAGAGAACACAACAAACTGATGCACTTATCTTCATCTGAAATTTTAATATCAACAAATAATAACTGACTTACCACAGTATTAAATGCATTCAGATGTTTTGTCACAGAGTCTCGATCTTTCATCCTCAGGATATACAGCTTTTTCCACAGGAACAGTTTATTCACCAAAGACTTAGATTGGTATAAAGTCCCTAACTTGTCCCACAAAGCCTTCGCCATAGCTTCCCTTGATACATTCAACAATACTAAATCTGAGACACACAATCGTATTGTGCTCTTTGCCTTCTGATCCAACTTCTTCCATTCTTCATCAGAGACTCCCGTTGGTTTAGTACCCGGATCTACTGCGATCCATTGATCTTTATCCACCAACAAATCCTCCATCTTGAGTTTCCACAACTCAAAACTTTGACCATTAAATTTCTCGATCTCTGTCTATCCTCTGCTCGCCATCTTCTTTCACCAACAGAATCGATCTCGCAAATCTCCCAATGAACAGGGTCTACCACAGGCCCAAGCGAAACCCCTCAGCAACAAAGGCATCCCCTTGAAGCCAAAACAACTCTGATACTAAATGTAGGTTTTAACCTCGTACAAAAATTACCTGCATACGAATTCTAAAACACAGAAAATAAACAATACGAGAGAATAACACATAAAACACATATACACAAAGATCTTTCCCTGGATCCCAAAACCGGGACTACCAGCTTGATTTTTCATTATATTCATTTCAATGTTACAATACATATTTATAAATGCCTAAGCATCCAATACCATGGATTGAAAAACCATCACGTCCAAAACCATGGACCGAAAACCATCGCGTCCAAAACCATGTGCGAAAATCATGCACAAAACCATAGGTGGGTCCGCCCAACCTAACATAGGGTCCAAAACCAAAATTTTCCAAGGCGCTACCCTGGACCCCATAGAGTGGGGTTACAGGTACCCCTCAAACCCCCTGTGATCCCCCCCTCTAACCCCCATGTTAACTATGTGGGCTAGTCATGGAAAGAATATAACACAACCCAACACAAACATGCGTGACAATTTAACACTATTAAATGTCGAGAAAATTTAGCAGAGTAGATGAATTCAATAGCTGGGTGAAATGATTGAATGGTAGATGTTCTCTAGAGTTGAATGATGTTTAAGCTGACCTATCAACCCAACCAAAGAATGACACGTGAAAACATTTCATAGGAAATGACATGGCCTCTCTATAATGAAACTTGGGAAGATCATATTGGCTTGATGTGGTGACTTGGTAGCTTGAACACATGGCAGAAAAGAATAGGCTGCCTATACACATGGCATGACACATAACTTGTTGACATTAGCAATGTGATGTGGTTTCACTTGAGAATGACACATGGCGTGGAAAATTGGTGCATTTCGGTTGGAAAAAAGGCCTAAATTTGGGTGACACATGGAACCCCTAACGAGCTTCCATGTCACATGATGAAATCATGCTGACATCATCATGCAAGTGACCTATGACCCCCAGGGCAGGGTCACATGGGATTGTCACTTGGTCGCATGACCTAAGACCAAGAGGTGCTAATGTAACATAAGAGACGGTTACATGAAATGATCACATGGAACTAAGTTTAGTAGCCAAATTTGAGCTCTTGGGGCTTCAACGCTAACAAAATACAAGCGAAAGCTACTTGAAACAGTCACATGGCATTAATTTTAATGACCCAATATGAGCTCTTGATACTTTGATGAGGGCACGTGAGTGGGGTCATATGACTATGAATGTTAGCCCTATCTTCGTAACATTCACATGATCATTGTCAGCCCTGAACGACTCCATTAATATAAATACAAAGGGCTTAACAATGTTAAGCAATAACTTCGGTCATGATCAAAGCATGTGAAATCAACTGAGATTTTAAGCGAGCATGAGAAGTTTGTTTCATTTTTTTTGGTTAAGTTTGCACATGACAACACTGTCAGAGTCGAATTTCTCTAAGCATGACATGGTTGGTTGATTCCCTTTTGGCATAATTGATCTAGTTTTGATGGAGCCAAATGCCAAAGTTTGAAGATGCCCCCACATAGATATCACTGAGGTAGTTGCTTGGTGAAGAGAGAGTTTGATAACGAATATATTTTTGGCATGAATGTTATATGTATAGCAACATCTAGCCTTGGCATGAGTGCTAGACTATTGTTCCCCGCGATTACTATGCATTGGTGAAGTATATTGCCTGCGAGCCCATCCACGAACCATATATATAAAAAGACACATATTAAAATGAGTTTAAGGGCCCAATGTAACAAAACCCATTAGGCAGCATGATTGGTATGTGATCACTATTGGCAAGTTGAGGTCACAAGTATAAGTCCCAACAATGACTAGGTTTAATTTTTTTATTTTTATTTTTAATTGGATTCATTTTGTTGCATAATTAACTAGAACATCGGTGAGCATATTATAGCACTGATGCCAAAAGTGAACCATTTTTTCTAATGCACCTCAAAAAGGTCATTCTGTAGAATGATTAACATTAGAGGAAATTTAAGCCTAAAAGTGGCCTCATAAGGAAAAATAATAAAATAAGAGTTATGAATTTCGAAGGGAAAAGAAGAAAACTACCTTTTTTAATTGTATTTTTGGCTTATTTCCTTATAGGTTTACTCAAATTTCATGTGTAAACACTTGTTGGATGTAGCATTAAATTCTGCATCCAATGAGTACCATCGTGTATACTTTTGAGAAGACCCACATTGACAAAAAATTAAGATACATTAAAAAAGCGTTTTGAACATGCTTTTTTAATGCATCCTCAATTTTTATCAATGTGGGTCTTCTCAAAAGTATACATCATGGGTACTAGTTGGATGCAGAATTTAATTCTGCATCCAATGAGTGTCTATACTTGAAATTTGAGTAAACTTATAAGGAGATAAGCCAAAAAAAATCAATAAATAAATAAATAAAAATAAAAAGTTTTTCTTCTTTCTCTCCAAAATATTTACATGTAGCTCTTTTTAAATTTAAAGGATTTTGATTGGTTTACATATTATAACGTGGAAATTACGTAAAAAATTCATGGGCACTTTTAGCCTAAAATTTCCTCTAAGTTAATTAACTATATAGTTTTGGATGGTTATTTTGAGCTTTTGGACTCATTATTGGTCCAAATTTGATTCTAGAAGAAGCATGATATTTAGGGTTATACGTGGATGTATTCAAATGTATGAAATGCCTTTTAACAATTATTTGATGTCCAAAATCTCCTTTATATGATTTGAGGTTTTATGAGCAAATTACAGTGGTTTCGAAATAAGGGTACAATTGGTTCCAAGAAGGAATTAAAGTGAAATTATTGATGAATGAGTTATAGCAGAGTATCGACAAAAGCTTGATAGTTAATGACAAAGATTTGTATGACTATATTTGCAATGGTAATAGTATTTGTAGGGTGTGATAGTGATTGTTGCAGTGACAATATCTTGTAGTTCAGTGGTTGTGACAACAATGATAGTATGTTTAGGTTGAGATGATGGTGACAACATGTACGAGTTTTGATGATGGTAATAGTGGTTTCAAGTTGTAATTATTTCTCTTTATAAATAAATAACTATTCATGATGACAATGGATCCTATTTGAAAATGATATGAAATAGAGGTCCACAAGGAGTTGAAGAAGGAGGTGGGTGCCTCGATCGAGGTTGGAGCCCACTCATCATCAAGGTTGGAGCCTAACATTCGTTGGAGCTAGGTTGGAGCCTAGAGCAGGTTGGATCCTACTCATCATCAAGGTTGGAACCACAATTATGCTGGAGTTTATAGTGAGTAGTTGCTTGCATTCTTTCGAGGTTGTTGCCTCAATCAGGTTGTAGCCTACCACGAGTGGCAACTTTAATTTCTTGGGGTTGGTTTCCTCCAGAAAGTCAGAGCCTACAGATCTATTTCATGAATTAAAGCATATGAAGAAGAGGAATTTGTGGTTTTCTCTTGTATGGGTTTCCACATAAAAGCTTGTGTCTATTTGTGATGTGATGACTTCCTGATGTGTTGTTGATAGCTTATGATGTATTGTTATCTATGATGATATGATGCTTATGGTTATGATTCATTACTATATGTTGGCTTGTTGGGGCCTGACCCAGGTTCAAAGTTATTTAGCCAAACAAATCCCCGTACTACTAGCCCTTTCGGGAACAATTTGCAGAGCGTGGACTGAGGTCTCACCCGAAGTAGTATGGGAGGGTGCTAGAACCAGGTTTCCACACCCTTGAGATTTCTGAGAGGTATGACTAGCCCTTGGTTTGTTCTTGCACGTAGGTCGCTTCGCGCACTTCCTGTTCCTCGCGATTTGATGGACTGCCTTCGCGCAACCTAAACCAGGGGTTGTGCCATGCTCTGTGCTATTACCCGAGATCGTACTTAGCTTCCAGCGTTAATTAATTACCTTCGCCTACTTGAATGTCTTAAGTTATAATTTGAAATACAAAACATTCATACACAATCGTGCAGTAAATAAACAATATACTTGCAAATTATATCCAATCATGCATTAAACCAGGAAACTATACACAAAGTTATAGCAAAACGTCTTTTTATTGACTCTCCCAACAGTTACAGACTCGACTTACCCTGCGCACTCATCTACGGACTACTAGGCCTCTACGCACTCAGCTGTAGAGCCTTTTCATACTCTATGACCCATAGACACACTTTACACTTCAACTCAATCACTTAGACTTCTAATGCTTCCCTTCTATTAGTTCTATTGGTTATCTTTTACACTTAGAGCCTCTCTCTATTTATACAATCCCATGGTCCATGGACCATGGGTAGGTCTATCCAGTAGACATTACATTACAAAAACTAAGGTGGACAACCCTGTGACTCTATTATACTTTCGTGCCCCGCACCCACAATTCGTGGAGCTTTTACAAAAATATTTGGTCAAAACTTGGGCTTTAAGCCCCAAAACATGCCTTGGGGAATTCCATGCCCAACAAGTCCCCAACACAAACATCGTGACTCACCCCTGAGTCACTCGGTCAGAGCGGAGATCTTTGTGCATAGTCCCTCCAACTCTGCTCGAACTGCTGCCAGGTCGGAAGCGCACTGAGTTGTTGCCTACTGGATCTGTTGCATGCGTTGTTCCGAGACAGCTGTGTCGGAAGTGCTTCTCTGCATTTGTGCCTGTATCCTCTGCATGTGTGCGAGCTTGCCTTCAATTTTTGCTATGATGGTGAAGGCCTCGTCGATCCAAGGCTGAACACGTGCCTTCAGGACTACTTCCTTGTGTCGTGCCGCGTTCACCTACTCTTTCAGCGCTTTAGCCTGTTGCATCCGCGCGAGCCTCTAAGTGAGGGCCACCGTCTGCGCAGTTCCTTTGACGGTGTCATACTGCTGTTGGAGTTCTTACACCTCTATCTCTAAGCAATGGATGTTAGGGTCCTCCTGTAGATTTGTGAGGACCTCAAATGATTCTTCCAACATGCTCGTGCAATCTCGCACTGCACTGCCAATATGGTCTAATCCTGCTGTCATAGCGCTAGTGCATTGTTCTCTGACTTCCGGAGGGGTGGACGGTTGCACCTTTAACCACATATCGGCAATGTGAAGGTTCAGCTCCAGTTGAACCTTTGTCATTTCCTCCCATGCCTCACGCACTCCTATTGCTAACCTGTGGATGCGCGCCTCTACTGGTATATCTGCTGGGATGGCCAGCTCCGGGACCCTTTGGAAAGCTTTGTCTTTTACCTGTACCAGCTGTTGATTCTGTGACACCACTTCCTCGTGCTGCAAGCTCAATTATTCCATATTGATTTTCTAGTCATTGAGGACTTTTAGTGCACCGTTCTCCCTAGCTCGTAGCTTTGCAGTTATCCCATCCTGCAAAACATATAAGGTCTCTCACGAGAGTGCAACCATATTGATACCGAGACCCTTCAGTGTGCTAACTGTAGGCCTGTTGGCCCCATTTGTTGTCGCTAGTGCCCCTTCGAGCAGCACTATGGTATTCATCATCCATGTGTGCAACATCTATTCTACTGTCGTTGTTCTGACTGCGAGGCTAGTTGAAAGGGTACCAGCCTGAGGAGGGCGCACCTGTAATTCCTGCAACTGTGCTTTGAGGGCCCCCAACACAATCTGGTTCTCCTGCATGAAATTTTGGAGGGCCTCAGAGGTGACATCACGCATTGTCTTGCCGATGTCATGCAGATCACCCTCGGTTAGGGTGATCGGGTCAATAGACAACTTTGATGCCTTGACCTTCTTGTGCAATCTTGTCCGCTCGGCTGGGTGTTGGCACTTCAACTATGTGGACACGGTTTGTGGGTCCGCACCCCCCTCTTCTTCCTTTGCTTCCTACCCATGCGAAGGCGACGTTTGGCCCTCGCGCGCCTTCGCGGCTACCTCCTATGCTACTACTGCTGTGACCTTTTCCTGGCCAGTTGTTGTCTAAGCAGCGTCCTGTGCCACCCGCACTTCTGCTGTCACTGCCTCCTTCCTTCTCTTTTCTGCCAACTATGCGATGCGCAGCTGAACTTGTCTTTCTTCCTTTGTGCCACCAACTCCTCTATCTCCGCGATGTCTGGAGCGCGCCACTCTGACGGTCATGTCTCCAGAATGTTAAAGATGACATCGTTTGTGGCTACAAAGGGTAGCTTCCTCCATTGTTTGGTCAGGTCCTTGCGCGCTCTAATGTAAATGTTATGGATGTCTGCTTTAAATTCCGCAAAACTCTAAAGGATGTTGTAGACAATGGGCGACAACCACGGCTTGCAGTTGATTCCCATTCTAAGGTTCATCTCCATGAACACCCAGAATATTTTGTTGTCGCGGATCCTAGTGGCATCCTTTATGGCCCAGAGCGAAGTGTACTTCGCGGCCTCTGGTAGATCTCTATCAATTGTGGAGAATTGACTATCCTCTGGTAATTCCCCTGCTACGAGCACTATGGATAGAAAGTCATGCATAGTGGAACGTTTTGCCCTGTTCCTGAGCTTTGTGGCAATTCTCTAAAAACTCCTTGCAGAGGAACTCAGGCCAGTTAAATTGGACCCCCTCCGCGCACTGCTCAGCCGGTGCTACCACTGGCGTGGGTACCTCGTCTGCGCAACACTTGTGCATAACCTTACCAGCCAGTGTTTGGGTTGCCACTTTCACTGCTTTGTCACTGATGTTGGATATGGCGTAGCCCCTTTTCTTCTTTGCCAGCTTGTATTTTTTCTTCATGGCCTTCGTGATGGCCAAGTCACTGCTCTTCCCCTTTGAGATGTCCATGGGGTCATCTCCTTTGCATGGAAGCCAAGAAATGTAGTGAATCAAGTTTTTCGTGATGAGGATGGGCTCCTCCAACCACAAACACCTATCATGCACTAGGCAGAGCAACTGCCTGATGATGAAAATGGTTATTGGGGTGCAATGGAAATGCGACACCAAGAGCAGGTTCAGTAGCCCAACCTTTTCCACTCTGCGCAACCACTTTCGTGGCTCTAATTTTATAACCCCCACCATGGTGCTTTGCTTGGGATTCATGAGGTGTGAGGTCTTAAGGTGAGGGAACTTCTCGTGGTCAGCGAGGTCCTAATATTCAAATTTTAGGCTCGACACCCATCCCAGGTGCGTGCCCTAAAAAATAATTTTGTCTGGGAGGAGCGAGGTTTGGAGCGAGCTCTTGGTCTCGTCAAAGTCCTTGGACACTCTAGCCTTTCCTTTCTGCGGGGTGACATAAACGGGAAACTTTTTCGGAAGGTGCACAAACTCAATTTCCTCCACCATGCCTTCATCCTCGTCTTCTACGATGATTAGGTCCTCTAAGTCTTCCTCTTCTTCATCGGTCTCTATGGTGATGACTTTCCCCTTCTCCTCCATTGATAGCTTAGTGTACAGCGGGTTCCGCGGGGACACATGTACGAGAACCATCGCTTGTTTGTCCTTCTTAGGTCTTGGCATGCGCAATGATTTCGGGATTTCTTCCACAATCTCAGCACCTTTCGGAGCATCCACCACAGTCGACGCCTGTGCGGCCTCTTCGATGGTCATTTATGTTATCTCCATAACGTCCTCAGCTATTGCCATCGTGTTCATCTAGAAATCTAGCACTCGCGAAGTTAGGGGCTCAATCAACGCTCGACACACAACAATCAAGGCTCTGCTTAGTAGCTCAATTCACAAATGACCAAGTATTGTTTGTTGGGCAACCCTTTGTAATTTATAGTACTTTTTGAATTTGAATTCGACCATTCCCCCCAAATCTGGTACATTAATGCTCGCTTGGCAGCAGATTTTCCCAAACCTTGCCCATAAATCGCATCTTAAATGCCTCTCACCCGCTCCATTTAGTCTTAAGTCGAGCATCCCATCATGAATAGTGACTTAAACGGTCACTTTTTGGCCAACCCGCATGGCAGCGCAGACCCCTGTGCGTGGTCATGGACCTTGTGACTCTTTGCTTCTGCATGCAACTCCAACATCACGCAACTCCCGGGCAGCATAGTTTATAGTCCCGTGCTTCCTCTCAACTGCCTAGAGTGCTAAGACTGTACTTCCTTCAGCTAGTCAGGTGGTTGCACCACCCGTATGAAGTGTCATTTTGTCATCCATCATGTTTCCAGGAGAATACCCACCTTTTATTGTTACAGTCAGCATCGCTCACTTTACCATTTGCAACGTGCTACTGTGGTCAATATGCTTAGCAATGTGTGGTCCAAGCCAAGGCATCAAACTGATCAATTCACGGCAATATGCCTTAAACCTATCATCACGATCGTATGCATCCTACCTTATCACCCCAATCTTTTTGCCAAGAAAATCTTCCTTTATCTCGTCCTCCTACTTCTTGACTTCTGTGTCCACCAGAGCGCCTTTCTTCCTTAATTGTACCCTTTCTTCTTCAAGTTCTTGGAGTCTAAAATTTCCTTATTGGATTTCTGCTTCCAAGGTTCCACGAACCATCATATCTACCGGTGCTATCATGCACGGTCTAAGCTCTCCAATTACTATAGGGCTTACTGCAGTTGCTTCATACTCCAGCCTTGGCGGTGCCTGCGTGGTTAGGTTTTTTCACACGGTCCTATAAGCCCAGAGGACTGCTGGTACACGCAGATCCCAGTCAGTCCGCTTCACATTGTGGACCTTGTTTAGCGCTTCGCATACTTTGTTAAAATATTCTACGTGGATATTCTTTTGCTCACTTGGTCTTTCCATACTTCGTGGTTCCAACTAGGGGGGTCATTTGTGCCATTTCCTTACCCGCACCTGCTTATTGATCATGTCTCCTACCACGAGGACAGTGTGCATTCATGCAGGTTTCATACGAT
Organism: Pinus taeda; assembly: GCA_000404065.3. Lineage (NCBI taxonomy): Eukaryota > Viridiplantae > Streptophyta > Pinopsida > Pinales > Pinaceae > Pinus > Pinus taeda. The sequence continues at coordinate 10,019 of APFE030765436.1, forward strand.
ATGCCTGTATCCACCTGGATATATGGTTGTGTGGGCCGATTCGTCCTTAATACTTGTCTTTCAATCGCATCTGAGGCTTCCCAAACAGCATGCGCATCATCCTTCTGCATTTGCGCTAGTCCTCAAAACTTCTTTGGTGCGTACCCCACCATCTTGTGGGCGTAGTGCACAATACCCATTTTAGAGCATCGAAACATTCTTGTTCCGATAGTTCTCTTTCAATATTTTTCAGGAAGACATCCACCTCGCTTAACCCGCCATACGTAGGCAGATCTCTTACCAGTGACCTTGTAATCATGCTATAATTGAGCATGGTTACCTTGTGTAATTGGTTCTACCATCATTCTATCTCCATGTCAGAATTGGACGTGCAAGAGCTTTCATCCCTCCATGAGATTTGGCCATCCATGGTTGGATTTACCCAATCCTGCTCCCACGCTGTTATCTTGTAGATGCAGTCCAAGTCATTGTCGCTATCGTAGTCGCGCATGGGTTCCGTGTAGCATGATCCCTCTGCAGGGTCTAAAGGTACCACTACGTGTAGAATACTTTTTCTCAAATATCATCTTGCGCTTCTTTAGATTTATTACTCCATTCATATCAGAGGCCTAATCTATTCCCAATAGTGCAAGGTAGGGATTGCTGTCATCAACAATCTCTATTACTTCGAAATCTAGTAGCGCACTTGCTCCTTCAATATCTACCATGATTCCCTGTAATATCCCCATAGGTAGGATCTTTTGTTGGTTCACCATTCACAGTTGGATAGGAGACCATTGCAATGCAAGCCTACCCATGCACTCCCATGTATGTTTTGGTAGGACGTTCGCGTTCGACCCTAGATCCAAAATCACTTGGTCCATCTCATATTCCCCAATCTGCGCAGTCAATCTCATCTCCCTTCCTATTTGCATCGTGTGCTTCCCGAGCTTCCAGGATACGCGCAGTTCTCCTAGCACGGTCCCAGCACATCTAGTTATGAGTTCTTGCAACCCCTTTATAGCCTTGTTGTCGCGTAGCAGCTTCATGCATGTATCCAAGAACGTAGTGAGCATCGATGGGTCCATTTCCTGCTCTAGTTTGTCTTTACTTCTTGAAGTGGAGGCATCAGTGAAGATCCTCTTAGCTTCCATGAAGGTCTCCTTAGCGTGCTCCAAATCAAATTCTGGTTCCTTCGTTGGAGCCTTGCAAGCCTAGGTGCTTTCTTCAGGTTGCTTGCCTTTGTCATCCCCTTTCGTAATACCACTCTGAAGCACAATATTTACATTAGGGTCTTCCTCGCGTAGCTAAGACCCCATCATTTACAGGTTCTAAGCGGGGGGAGGTTCAAGTGCTCCTTTATCACGCAACCTCACTATCAGTGTGGGACAATCCTCCATCTCATGGTCAAACAACGTACAATACAAGCATGATGGTCATGTTGGATTCATACAATCGCGGGCATAATGCCCCGGCCCTCCGCAATTGTAACATATCAGTTGTCTGCAACCTCTTCTTGGTCCCCATCCATCTTGGCCTCATCCGCGTCCCTGAAATCCGATGCACGTCATTCTTGTGTTTTGATCAAGGGGCCATGTTTCGGCCTGAACTCTGTAGGTAGGAGTTTGATCCATCATCAACTCATAACTTCTACAGGTGCGCTCATCATGTCCTATTGACCTACAAATATTATAGAACAACTGCTATGAATTTTGCGTATACTTCTATAATATATGACAATTATCTGTAGAATTCTTTCCTCCTATCTGACAAATCGTGCACCATAGTGCAGGCGTCATGCTTGGTCCTGCTTGTGCCTTCGGTCTTAGTGGCATTGGCCCTTGTTACACAGCAATTTATCACCGTCCCTGTTACCCCTTCTCCCGCATCTTGGAGGACTCATTCTGGGACCCACGAGAAGTGACATGACCTGCAAACACTTGCATTTTATTCCCCTAAACTTGAACTTCATTTTCCCTAAAGACATCTCCTGCTAAAAACCCATGAAAACAACCCTTTTTCCATTGGCGCGGTTTCATAGTGCAGCACTCGCGCTAATGGGGGAAATCCTCTAAAGAGGGCGCGCCAGTTGGTGCTCCGTCACAGAGTCGCACTCGCGCCAGCCAAAATGGGTAGTGTTTTTTAACAAACCAACAAAGGAAGATTCATCCTAACCAACTCCTGGACTGAATCTATCTTGAGTTGGGAGGTTCGGCTTCGAATCTCCATAGAGGGGAAGTGGTTTGCCACCTCTCATGGAAACTTCTTTAGTGATAAAGCCAATCCCATGAATATTGTGGATGATCCCAAATCCCCCTCCTCTATCTATAAAAGCTTGTCCATTTCCCTTAGGCAAGCTAGTTCTAGAGATTGAGAATTGTCAAGTTGTTAAGAGCTTCATGCTACAAGAGCCTTCTTCATTCCCATAAGGCTAAATCTAAGTAAGGAGATTCTTGTCCAATAACCAAGGAGAGAGAGGCTTGTTCCCATTCCCCACAAGCTTTGCAAGACATGTGTTGTTGATCACCCAGCCAAAGGAGGATTTGACGTCAAAACTATGGTTGTATTCTTCTTTGTTTATCAATAATAGACGACTATTATTATGGTTCCACTATTATTATTCTTTGTAATAATGATGAGTTATATCCTTTCTGACTGATATATAGTTGCATCTATTGGATTTTATGCTTGTGTTTGTGTCGTTCTTTGCATGTGCAGGTGTCCATTCACAGAGATCGTGGGGATTGTGACCGGCCAGAGCAAAGGAACAGGAGAGTCAACTCTTCTACAAGCACTAGCATTGGAATCCAGGTAGGCCCTCATCATTGGTCTTTAATTTGCAATTAGGAACTTGCGTGGTAGAATTGTATGATTGTTGCTAGACCCAATTTGGGCTAGTAGGGATTGCCTCTGTCCGCAGAGGGGATTTACCTCCTCAACAATTTGGCGACTCCACTGGGGAACTTGTCTTGTATTTTTGGTTGTTTCTTGGTTTTTACCTGCTTGGTTAGCCTTCTGGGTTGAGTTCTTTTGTTGTTTCTCACCTCTTGGTTTACCTGGTTATTGTTGGCCTAGCTTTGGATTGCTTGTTTTTTATTTTTGCATAGCAAACTTGACTGGCGCGCTTTTATAGCGTTACAGTCGTGCCAATTGGCGCCAGTTGCTCATTTGCAACCCGTGCCAATCCTCAAAAGGCGCTAGTTGCAGCCTGACAGTCGTGCCAGGCCTGGGAACTTTTGAAGTTTGCTTGGTTTTAAGCCTTCTAAGCTTGGTCTTTGTTTTTGGATACATTTTCTCGACTGCTTGAGTGTGTTGGAGTCTTGTTTGATTGGTTTTGAGTCTCTTTTTTGAGAAATTATTAATTGTGTATGAGTGTTAATCGCCTTTGAGTGTTTTTATTTTTTGATCTTTGGAACTCTCACCCAATTTTCTTGATTTGCACTTGATTGGTTCTTAGATTACATTAGAATCATCTTGTGTTTGAGAATTCTCTTCCATAGATCACACTTGCATAATTAGAATTCTCCTTTTCGGAATATGAACGAAAAATGTGCATAGATTACATTTGCATACTTTTCACGTGAATTGTGCATAGATTTTGCATAGTTTACATTCTGAAAAATCAATCGTAGATTTAGATCAATTTTCTTTGATTTGAATTTAC